>JARYHS010013913.1:0-59191 GCA_031002005.1 Vandiemenella viatica | reverse complement strand
GAGGCGGGATGGGATTGGGAGCAAGGAACATGAAGGAAATTAGCCATGACCTTTTGAAGGAAGCATCCTGACATTCGCTTGGAGTGATTTGGGGAAACCATGCAAAACCCATATTTGGATGCCCGGATGGGGATTTGAACCGGTGTCCTCCTGAATGCGAGGCCAGAACGTTAACCGTTCACCCACTAAGCTTGGTAAAGTTATGAGACCTTGTTCTGAGCCAAGTCTATACTCAACAGTATGTATTCACTTCACTTGCTGAAAGAGAATGGTTGTCAGTCTTTCGACTGGATTCTAATCTCTGTCTTCCTCTACAGTTCTTACCTTCCACTGTTCCCTCCACTAACAAATTAACCAATCCAGCATGTCTCAAAATATGACCTACCAGCCTGTCTCTTCCTCCTGTAAGCTTCTTCCATAAACTTCTTTTCTCACCCATCATTTCCAAAACTCGTTCATTTCTTACTTTGTCTGTCCACCTAATTTTCAGCATTCTTCTGTAGCACCACATTTCAAATGCTTCAAGTTTCTTTATTTCCGGTATTCCTAAAGTCCATGTTTCGCTACCGTAAAGTGCTGTGCTCCACACATAGAGTTTTAAGAAGTTCTTTCTGATTCCTAGATCAATATTTGAAACTAAAAGGTTTCTCTTTTTCATGAAAGCTCTTTTTGCTAGTGCTATTCTGCTTTTAACATCATTCCTGCTTCGGCCATCGGTTGTAATTTTGCTTCCCAAGTAACAGAACTCACTCACTTCTCCTATTGCATCAGATCCTATTTTTATATTTAATCTGCTAGTATTGGTATCATTTCTGCTACATTTCATCACTTTTGTTTTACTTTGAATTATATTCAGTCCAAAATCTTCCTTCAGTATTTTGTTCATGCCATTCAGTAACTTCTCAATATCCTCAGCCCTCTCTGCTAACAAGACAATGTCATCAGCAAATCGTAGCATAGTGATTTTTTCCCCCTGAAAACTTATGCCACATGGAAATTTTTCTTTGACTTTCTTCATTGCTTCTTCTACATACAAGTTGAATATTAACGGGGATAGACTACAACCTTGTCTCACACCCTTTTTAACCGATGCATGTCTCTCATGATTCTCTACTTTTATTACAGCCACTTGATTCTTATATAGTTTATAGAGTATTCTTCTATCTCGATACTTTAGACCTGACTTTTTTAAAATTTTGAACATCTTGTCCCACCTAACATTATCAAAAGCTTTTTCTAAATCAACAAATGCCATAAAAGTATCTTTGTTTTTCTTGATCCGCCCTTCAAGTATTAATCTTAAAGACAGAATTGCTTCCCTTGTACGGCGATTTTTCCTAAACCCAAACTGATCTTCACCTACTATCTCTTCTACTACCCTTTCCATCCTTCTGAATATTATTCTGGTCAGTAATTTTGAAGCATGTGATGTTAGACTAATGGTGCGATAATTCTCACATTTGTCGGCTTGTGCTTTCTTTGGAAGTGTGAAGATGATATTTTTATTAAAATCAGTTGGAATTTCTCCTGTTTCATAACTTTTTGATATCAGCTTGAATAATCTTTCGATTCCTTCCTCTCCTAGAGATTTAAGAAGTTCTGCAGGGATCTCATCAATTCCAACTGCCTTATTTGCGTTAAAGTCATTCAGAGCTTTATTAAAATCTGTCCTCAAAACAGGATCTCCTAAGTCATCCATGTCGACATCGCCTTCCTTTTCCAATACACTATTGTTCAAGTCGTCCCCATCATACAGTTTCTCAATGTATTCCTTCCATCGGTTAGCTCTATCTTCTGAGCTTAAAAGAGGTTTCCCATCGGCAGCTTTAATGTTCATACCTCTTTTCTTCATTTCTCCAAAATTCTGTTTGATCTTTCTATATGCAACATCTACTTTTCCTACGACCATTTCCTTTTCTACTTCACACTTTTCTTGTAGCCATTTATCTTTTGCTATTTTGCATTTCCTATTTATTTGATTTCTAAATTGCCTGTACTGCTCTTTTCCTGCTTCATCCTGAGCATTTTTGTACCTTCTCCTCTGATCGATCAGCTGCAAAATTTCTTCTGTGATCCAAGGTTTTTGGGCAGCTTGTTCCCTAAAGCCTAATGTTTCTTTGCCAGCTTTCATTATTTCGGTCTTTAATGCATTCCATTCGTCCTCAGTTGAGCTCCTTTCACAGTTACTTCTTAGACCTAAGTCTACCATTTCTGCAAATTTTTCTCTTGTGTTAGATTGTTTCAGTTTATTCACTTCCAGTCTGTTCTGCTTATGCTGCTTCCTTATTCGCTTGATCAAACTTACAAACACACAAAAGCCAAGATTTCCCATTCACATCTTTACAGTTTCACAAGTCCTAGGATAAATCATATATATTATTCCTTTGATTTCAGTAACAATTATGAGGTGCATTTTTTTATTCTAATTAAACAATCTATAACACCAAGAGAAACCATTCGGTTTCAGCAAGTAAAGTGTAGAAATGGCTCGGAACAAGATCTCATAAGTTTTTGTCACTACACAAGCATGAGAATTGGCCTATGTTTACAAGAATTGTTTTTGTGGGAACTCATTTCTTTTTTTAAGTTGATCACTTATTCTGAGTCATAGCTTAAATGTAATGATTACAATTGAAAATTGGCAGATAAAGACATTTCAGAATTTAAGACATCAATATGCACTACCAGCAATCACCACGCTCCCTACAAATAAAGTAGTGATATGTGTGGATGCAACTGAGGACTCGGTGGGAAGCATGTGGGAGCATAGTTATAAGGTGCAAACCTTGTTCAAACATTTTATTACAAGAATCATGGTCAACGATTGAACTTATGCAGAATATCACAAATAATACAATGCAATATAATACATAAGAAAGCATCGATCTTGCAGATTATGATCTTATTAAATCCTGTACCAATACAAATATATGTTAATGCGATGACAACCTTGTTAAGCCATGAGAATATCCCTAATCACAATATCTCCACTTGTATTAAACATGCAAACAGAAAATCCTTACGTACTTGGAAACGTAGTATAACAGGGCAGGCTCTTACCAATTTACCATCATATAACAAATTTACAGCTAGTACCAAACACAAATTTGTACACTGGAGGCAAAATACAGCAATTATTTTAAACAAACAGAAATCAGTTTACCTTAATGTCCTTCAGTTTAACCTTAAGAATCAAGTTCTTACCTAAAGGTTCTCACACACTATAGTGTGTACATGTCGGCGCATAAGTCGTTACCACCTACACACACTGATAAGGTGGCGGGAACGAGTAGCACCACATATCAGGGAATTTGTTCATCCCCGTAACAAATTTACTAAGCACAATTAACAGGAATGCAGTAAGTGACGCACTTTGTAGTTGGGATCATCAGGTATTCTACCTCAAATACCCGACAGCACTAGAAAATGGCAACTTATCACCTCGAAGCCACCACCAGCCCTGCCCGCTGCCGTGCTCCCCAGTCGACGGAAAACCACTCGCAAACATAGAGCACAGCGGAGGAAATCCCTCGATTAATGTGAGCGAGGAACGGTTTCGGTCGGGTCACAAATCCACATCATGCGGTCTTCCAGGCCGCCGGGTCAAATTACAAGTCCTCGCTTATACCAGCAGACCTCTAACGTCGCAGTCAATTAGGGAAAAATATGAGGCCCAACGAACCAATCTGCTGCCGCCAACCGACTGACTTCCCGGTTTCGTGTCCCTGAAAATCAACTCCGTCAGCCGGTAGAGGGCACCACCAGGGCCACAGCGCGCTCTCACGGGCGACACTCGCACGCGGGCTCTGCAGGAACCAGCATCAGAAGACAATCGAGAGCGGGGAAAATAAACAATGCGAGCCCAGCATGGCTCAGTGCCTTAGCTGAGCACTGCCGATTGCTGCAGATTTAACAACCACTATAAGTAAATAGCAAGTAACTTAGAAAGTTAAATTTAAGACTTGCTGATCTCTATGCGTGAAAGAAATTTCAGTCATTAGCCTCATCTAGAGCGAAGCAATTAATTGGCAAATATGTTCTAAAATTTTTCAAATTTGGGGTTGCCATTGAAAATAATACTGGGCAAATTGCCAGTATTAGACTTTTCTTACGATTTGGGGGTAAAGCCATATACGTGTACCAGATTATACGTTTCTAGAAGTACTTCCTTCAAAAGGCCAAGGCGAAATTCCTTCCCATTTCTCAGCCCCCATTGTCTCCCAGCTCTAATTGCCTCAACATCAACAAGTCTTTAAGGTCCAAATGGAAAAAAAAAGAGTAGTATGCAGAAGTTTAATTATTATGACAGAATTTGTTATTTTTTAATACTTATAAATGAGAAAACTTAATTTTGTTCTAGGCTGAATCCTCTGTTGTATTGTGATTTTTTTGTTTTCCACACACACACACACATATGGATGCTAGTTACATGTTGTGACAGCTGAGGGAGAAGTCTGATTTTAGTGATGATTACCAAGTGGCTGGGATCCTTACTAACTTACACATAAATTTTATTGAAGTAATTAACATTTTCATAATTAACAGATCATTGACATTATTACTGCCGTACCAGTCTAGGAAGCATGATTTTGGTAACTGATGTTTGAATGCAATGTTGAGAGCAGTTCGTTTATTCACAACACTGTGATAAGCTACATTTTTAGATTTTAGTCCTCTCTCCTCTTCACAGAATTTTCAAACCCCAATAGGGTCTACAGCTTACTATATATAGATGTTTTTGACAGAGAAATATATATTACCGGTTCAGATCTACTTCATTCCATCTGTATGATGTTTCCCAGTGGAATGCCTTCCGTAGTTCCTTCTTCTAATCAACTGAATTTGAAGCACGACATTTCAGTTGCTATTTTATGCTACACCATTAATTATCATAGACTACTATTGGCAAGATATTCAGACCTGTAGATTCCATCTTATTTCCGTAAATATTTTTTTTTTTTAGTTATCTGTTATCTTTTGCCATAATCTGTAGCAAATGTGAATTCTTTTCATTTTTCAGATATATTTGCGATTTAGATGTGTGAAGTGGAAAATTCGTTTCATTTTTTGTATAGGGTCTTTTTTTTTCATTTTCTAAATTATGTCAGATTAAAATCATGTAATTATGTCTATGCAAAGTGATACATATTCTTTTATGTTTTTACCGACAGAGCCCTGTACGCGAGAGATGTGAAGATGGTTAGTGATGGTATAGTCAACTGGCTGCAGGAGAAGATGTCAGGGCTGCAGGTGTTTGTCTAGTGCAATATGGCGCTCACTTACTTTATTTATGAAGAATTGATGGAAACTTATAATGTTTGTCCATTATTATATGTTTCAAGATAATGTACAGATATACGATGTAATATTTTGTAAATAAATTGGAGGCTGTACATAAGGTATTTAGTCTTTCGGTGGTAGACTGGGCAGTGGAAGGATAATCAATGTGAAACAATTTTACAGGGATTTACAGAAATTAGTGGTGGTCGTACATAAAATAATCATTGGTTATAAAGGTGGCAGTAAATGGAAACATTATGATCGTTTTTATTTTTTCATGTCTGCGTGTGTGCCCCAACCTCATAATTCTGCCAGCTAGCCACCAATCATGAAGAAATTTCACATGAAGATGTATTGTACTGACTACAAGACGGATCCATAAAAAGAAGAGATTTGTACGAAAAATTATATTGACCAGTTTCTTTTCCATAGAGCCCACTCTAATTTTCCAAGCAAAGGAGTGTAAAATATTGAGCGGTTCAAGATAATAGTAAAATTCTCAATTTTTTTATTTTGTAACTTTGTCTCATTCACTAAAGCATAATCACTTGTTTGTGATAACCAAACAACTGAGATGTTACTTCTATTGTGACTGCCGTGTTAAAAGTTGCGAGTAATGATTAGTATTTCTGCTGATTTCCTGACGCAGTTGTGTACTGCAATTTTGTTCCGAGATAGTCACCAGTTTTCAGGAGTAATTGCTAAAAGATTTACAAATTGGATATTAGTCACTATTAATACACCAAATAAGTCCGACGCCAGGAAATGTTACACATAATTTTGGTATAGTTCATTGGTTTATGTGGATGAAACTATGCGTTTGAAGTAGTTACATCTGAATCGCTATCAACTTATCCAAATACTTTTGCTGACTGATATGCTATCGAGATTAGAATTAGCAGCAACTTGCACTTCTTGCAAAGGATGATCTATTTAACTTCAACAGTTTACATATTCGGATTAAGGGGAATCTTTGGCCCTGTGTATCTACTGAGACTAATTGAACATGATTTTGACAAAATGTGACACTATATCTTTATGGTGCCTAACTTTTTAATCTGTGTATGCCTTAAAGAACTTTGATATAAATTTGTTTTTTAATGATTTTTTATTTAGTTATAGTATAACACAAAACAAAAATTCTGTTTGTTCTTTTACCCAACCCCGAATTCTGTTCAACATTTTCAGATAAGATTGGTCCATTAGGCTGGTGGTGGGTGAATGCTAATTCTTCATTATATGGGTTTAAAAATCAAATATTGTGATATAAGAGTATGACACAAATATTCATCAATTTATTTTACTAAGTAAATATACAGGTATCGAAACTAATTGTACTATCACGTACAATAAAATACTGAACGAGAATACTTTTTGATGTAACCTATTCCATTTGATTTTTTTTCCTTATTGCTTTACGCCTCGTGGGCGGCTAAGGTCATTAGAAGCAGGATGGGACTGGGGACAAAGAACGGGAAGGTATTTGGCCATGGCCTTTTTGAAGGAAGCATGCCGGCATTCGCCTGGAGTGATTTGGGGAAACCATGGAAAACCCAAATCTGGATGCCGGGACGGGGATTTGAACCTGCGTCCTCACGAATGCGAGGCCAGTATTCCATTTGAATAGCACTTCTTGTTACCAGGGCTTAAGTGTGTGCCAATATCAACAAGATATTTGATTACCCATGTTGATTAAATAAATTACTGCTTTCAGCACAAAATTGTAGCAAAAAACTGGCTCAATTTCCAAGCTATCATAAAGTGAATGTGTTCTTACAAATGCAATATCACTTTTGATCTAAATTTGAGATTATCAATAATGATAAGAAGTTACAGTCATGCCAAAATGACTCACCACTGGCAAATTTCAAGAGAAGTCGTAATTGTCTACAATATACAACATAGCGGTGTAGCTACTATGGGGCTAGGCGGTGCAGTGCACCGGGGCCCCTACACTCAGAGGGCCCCCCAAGCGCAGTTCAGAGGGTCCACGGGCCTTCACGGCAAAATAGCGACCTTTATTTTTTTTTTTAGCTCTACCGTCGCCTAAGGGGTCCCCTGAGACATAGGGACCTCCTCACTAAGGGCCCTCGCTGCTCAGGGGGGCCCCAACTACTGCTCAGAGGCCCCCAACTACTGCTCAGAGGCCCCCAAGTACAACTCAGGGGCCCCCAGCCTCAGCTCAGGGGGCCCCTACCAGCAACACAAAGCAAAAAAAAAGGTCGCCCGTCTGGCCTGAGGGCCCAAAATACTTTTTTGCACCGGGGCCCTTGTTGAACTAGCTACGCCACTGATACAACACCGTGAAACCCATCTGTATTACAAACTAAGCAGTGATTGATTTGTATACTGCACCAAAATGACAACAGTAACATACTGTGACACTTAATAAGTTCTGTAATTTTTTTTTCTCTCATATTGGCAGTAACATAATCGGATCACAATCTGTAACTGATATGACAAAAGAGTTGTCGCTAGTATATAAGCCATCGCCAGCTAAAAATATCAAGGAAAGGTGTATGCAATACCCACTAAATAGGTTATGTTAATATTCTACCGCATTTATCAAATGTGGTTGCAGCAATATTAACGTGGATTGTGGTTAGGTTCAAAGAGCGGCAATATCTTTGTTTCAGCATAAGGCTAGAGGAATATATATAATTCGAGCTTAGGTTGAAATGCAGCCCATTATATTGTCTCTGATGCAGCCTGTACCAAAATGACAACTGAATCTTGTTAAAACAAAATTCAGACATTTGGATCATATTAAAAATTTAAGTTATCTCGATTTTTGAGCTGAATTACTAGCATTGCATGAGGATAGCTAGAAATCCAGCCTGGATCAAAATTTGGATTTCATTTTAAAAAAATTTAAGTTTCCTTGATTTTCGAACTTATTATTAGCTACGCTGTAGATAGTAAAACCTGGACCAACATTTTGATTATATAAAAAGTTTAAGTTACATCTATTTTCAAGCAGGATTATTAGCATATTAGTTGTACGTAATATTTATCAACATTGCTGGTCGTTGATGTATTTGATTGCGCATAATATTAAAACCATTGGAGGTCGCATATTATGACAGTAATAGAAACATGTTGTAAAAATAATACACGTTTAATAAATGTGTACATTATCATTATTCGTCACAATATGCTGCTTTGCAGTAGTTCGCAGTTTAACGTTACGGAAGTTTTTGTGTGAAATTTGTGCAGAAGTTTTTGTGTGAAATTTGTGCGGTTTGCACATATTATACAGCAGTAAGAGCAACATGTATAGTCCAACGAACGTAAAAATTTTCAGACCAAAACGACAATTCTCTTATGATTCCCCATGATTACAGCACCACCCCAACAATTTACAGGATTCCAAATAGCCGAGAAAAACAAAAAATCTTAGACCAATAATGTGTTCAACTGTTACCTCAAGTATCGCCAACTCCACTTCCGTACAATAACATGGACTCATCTAGTATCCTGATTCCTAACCTATGCTACGAAAACATTATCTGAGAAGCACTCGCGTGCTTAATTACTTCTTAAGCAAATTTGAAATAACACAGACTCATGCAAACACATTAAATAGACATTAAATGTACGGCTAACTCAGTTTCAGGTAATAATGTCCTCCGATTCCTGGAAACGCAACGGAGTTAAAATAGCTGTAAACTTCTAAGCGTAGTTCTGTTTATAGACATAGGACAAAAGTTTTCCTCATTTACCAATACTATTAAATAAAACTGCAGAAAAGTTTCTGTACATTAAGTTAATTAAAAAAAGATAACTGAAATGTACAGACGTACTACCGTAGATAGAGATGCCAAAAGATTAAATTTTGGCTTGTCTTTCTGTGTGACCAATCATCGAGTGATGACCAAGGCCTTGTACACACGACGAAACAACGTTTCACAATTTCTGTCCCGGAAACCAAACATCACACGTTATAGTTAAGCGACAATTATGATCTTTCGGGACCGTTCGGAAAATCTCAGATTCATAATAAGTTAAAACATGTAACGCACTAATAAAGTGATATTGATTACTGATGTTTTTCACCGGAATATTATCAATGTGAAGTCACTTCCGTAAAAAACCATAATAAGAAAATACAAAGTAATTAAAATATTTTCAGATATACAATTTTCGCTGTATGAGACGCGCCTATTACATTTCTCTTTCTCCTTAGACTTCACAACTGACTATCAACATTCTCCAGCTCAATGGCACGCCTCTGTAGCCTGATTTTAGTTTCCCTGGTGATCACCGTATTCCATTCATTACGCTGCAGATAGTACAGGAAAACTGGCATCTACAGTAAGGTGTGCTATGGTAACAATATGCTGTGCTCTAGACAAGCTTTATAGACGTGATGATTTGTTTCTGTTTAGATTGTAATACAGCCTGTGCCACAATAATGACAGAAAGGGCATCCGCAATATTATGAATTATTCATTCGTTTTCATAATGGAGATACTGTCTATGCTATGGAGGTTGGCAATTGTATTTACCGCGATTAAGTTCAAATATCCCACATGTCTCGCTGGTGATTCACCCTGGTGGCAGTCTGAGCAACTACTCCTATCACGGCCGACTAGATACCAACATGGATGCCAATCAACATATATTGTCATTGGTAAATGTGTATAGTCCGCTGTGATAAAAATGATCAGGATTTATAGTGCAAAGAAGCCGAAGTTTCAGTCTTTAAGCGGCGTTAGTGGCGGTTAATCCCATGGATTAACTTTAGATCCCAATAAAATGAATCTATCAATCCGCTCGAGACAGAAGTTTTGATTTTCAAGCAGCAATATTAGACCAAGTGGAGAGATTGAATTACTACTGGCATACCGTGATAGTACCTAAGGTAAGATCTTTATGCATTCATTTTTAATTTACGTTGGTTTCATGAGTGGATTTTTTTTATAGACGTCATTAGTTATACAGCTGCTTCAAGGACTATCTTGTAGCATGCATCCGATCCGTTTATAATAAAAATAATATATAATTAATTGCACAATTTTTATTGAAATAAACCGTCTCAACTAAAGGCCATTAATCAAATAAAATTATTTCCTATGCTCACGGCCACCTAGATAGTGATCAGGTGCAGTAATATCTCTGGAGTACAGTCCGTGCCTCTCTTCGTAAAATAGACCTATGCTGCAAAATAGGCACTTCATGTATACGACGATTTTTATTCAAAATTGAAAGCGCCAAACTGCTCTCCTGGTTTGCTCAGACGAATGTTTATTTATTAATGTATGGTAAAATACTTGCTCTAAATATTTTGACTTAATATTAGCCCATGTTTTTTTTAAATTAGCGCCAGTGGATTTAATTTGCGCGCCAATTTGCTCCCAGCGCAATCTCCTGGCCGTAGCTAAAACTATCATCCGAAAATGTTAATATTTGAATTTGGAAGTCACATGTTTAGGTAGAATTGGTGGGAGTATTACATTTCATTATTGTGTGTGCTATTACGGTAAGTTTAAATTACTGAACAGTTTTCGTTTGGTATTGGTGTTACTGTAATGATTTGATGTCAACCTAGGTGTTCATGAGAAATTCTGGTAATAGCCTGGCAGGAAACTGTGGGATTACTGGATATCGCGATTCCGCAAGGAATTGGCGTCATAATACTGCTTTGATGAAGATATAACTTATTTGAAATTTATGATTAGTCATTTTGCTACCGAAATAAACTAGCAATTCATGGGCTCAAACAACGCTTGATATCGAAGATCCCCAAGAAACCTACCAATATGATCATAGGCCTACATTATTACACATTTTCCTTCATCCTACACATCCAGTACAATGCTGAAACGCAAGGAGCACATACCGTAAGAATAATTGATCACAAATATTACTGCTTGTGGCTTATTCGCTAACAGATATGTTATATTTCAGATATCAATAACTAACAGAAAAGCAGTTTCATCACTTCATCTGAAAATACAAGTAGGCAAACGAAATGTATATTGTGCAGAATTATTGTACACATGCCCAGAAGTTCCCACTAATGGTCGAGGGATGACACCACAACTCACTTGTGTTTATAATTGATTTTTTTATTAACATCTCTAGCGATACAACAAGTCTTAAATGCCAAAACGAGTACCGTGCATTTCACAGTGTATGGTGTGCTGTTACTTCTTGCCTACCTACCAAATGGCTCCTGAATACACTTTTTTCCCTTAGCAATGAAGCCTATGAAACGTCAGTGAAAAATAACATATATTTCTTCCATAGTAATGCATCTACTGTTATTCAAATGATCTTAATCAATATTTATGTAGTAGCTTTCATGTGAAAAATTTACTTAAAGAATGCGTAATTCTGTACCAATAGCTTTATACCCCGTACTATTCGAGACAATGTGGTTGACCCATTTCTTTAACAAAGGTGTTAGTTTACATGTTGCGGGTCTACTGGATATCGCAATTCCACTACAACAACATTAAATAATATCGTTGTAATACAGCTGTAGTCAGTCACAAGACATATTATTTTCAAGCAGTAATTCCGTTGTAATACAGCCTACCATTATTTTCAACCAGAAATTAGGTTATAAGGGAGCGTGCATAACCCACGTAGCTCCATTTTGGCCTACTGTGACCCCCCACCCACGTAGCACGTAGCTTTTTTCCCCTTTTGATTCCAGAGGATATTTTGTACTGTTTTCTCTTGTCAGATGATTGTAAATTAACTGAGGGAAATAAATATTCCCATGCTGTTGTGTGTTCTCTTCCTCATTTTAACTGTGAAAAATGTTATGAAAGGAAAGCTACGTGGCCTGGCTCGGAACCCCCCCTCCCACCACGTAGCCCAGTGTAGCGTTCCAGCCGACCCCTCCCCCCCGTGGACTGAGCCACGTGGTTTGTGCACGCTCCCTAATGCAGCCTGGACCAGTATGAAATCATTAAATGTACTTCAGAAAAAATTTCTAGCGGAGTCTTGCGTTTGATCACTGCAGTATTATGAGGCCAACTCCAGGCGGAATCGCGATCTCCAGTAATCCCCATGTTGCTACATCAAAATGCAGTAATGTTGCTTAATCGGATGTCTGTATGTATTTATGGGGTGTGTGTTGTTTTTCATGATTGTGCCATTGGAGAGGTTGTAATTTTGGGAGATAAACTACTGCACGTGTTTAGCAAAATATTTTCTTGAGTCCAGCCATCGGTATCAGCGGAAATGTTGGTTGATGAAAGAAATTAATCAAGATAAAATCAAAATGGGGCTTGTGAAACTGATAGAAAAATATTTAAGAAAGGTAAAAGATAGATAAACAAAAAAAATAAAACCAAATTTTGTACATATAAATTAGCTGAACTATCAAGAGAGTGGGGAAGATGAGTATTATCTTTGATTGTGGCCCTGGGGATGTCGGGCATTCAGGATGTGTTATTAGGTTAATTCCCACTTGCAGATTTCGGAAGGGGGTGTCGTTTAACTCTGAAACAGTTCTTGAGGATGTGATGGTGGGTAAAATCTAGCAGCAATACTGCTGCAATCACTTACCGCCTCGCAATATAAACACTTCTGGATGGAGAGAGTATGACGTCACTAACTTGCTGAATGTGACGTATACGTTCCGCGCGCAGATTTAAATGTCACTAACGGGGCCTTCCACGGAAACTAGTCCATCACTAATATGTCTCATATCGTGAAATCGTTAATTTTGCACCAGTAGTACAGGAATAAATTCATTTGCAATGAGGTTTTGATGCATCCTGGACCACACTGAAACGTAGCTATCAAACACCTTATAATGGATACCTGATTTCTATGTCGTATCTATCGCTGTTACTGTCGTTTACATCTTAATACTGCCCGGATCATCGTGAAACGTAGCCGTTGCACACGATATTGCTGACACAATTTCCAAATTGTATCTATCTCTGTTAGTATGGTCCAGGCTGTGTTACAACCTTAATGCAAATGGTTATTGACGAAATCTTTTTTTTTTATAAATATTTTATTTCGTATGAATGATTTTAATAGCAATTTCAGCCATGCGAGGAAATATAAAAGAACGTAATCAAATACAAATCGATGGAATTGGGACTAATGACGTTAACGTTTCAGGAACCGAAGTTGTGGAACGTTACTAATGAATGATATAAATTACCAGTTTGGAATATTTTTGATATTGTAATAATATTATTAATCGTGCAAGTAATAATTTTCTTTAACTTCTTTAATCTGTAATTTTTATTATTATTATTGCTATTAGTTACGTTCTATGGCCTAATGTGTATTCACAAATCAATAGAAGGCTGAACACGTCACACAGTAATGTCATACTCTCTTCATTTGGAAGTGTTTACATCGTGAGGCGGTAAGTGATTGCAGTGGTATCCCAATCTAGATATTATCTACGATGGTTGGCAACATTCATAGATAATTGAGCCAAGGACTGAAATATGATGTTGGTAGGTAGCTAATACCTATATTTCTTACCTGTCATATATGCCAGAATATATTCAGGAAAGAAGAAAAAGGGGGAGGGTAACTGTTGCTGGAAATAGCTGGTACTGATAATAGTAAATCGTAAAAATGATCATTAGCAAAAGTTAAATGTTATCCATAGTCATGGAGGCCGTGCCAAGCACACTTACCTTTGCTCCAATTGTGAGTCTGTTCAGTGCTTTCCTTGTGACGTAGGGAAGATTATAGCAGGCAACAGGTTCACACTTCACATCTTCCAAAGTGCATACTGTGCTGTGTCTCGTGAGTTCTAGGTGGCGATGGGAATGAAATACATGACGTTCTTTTTTTTATTTTAGTCTGTCTGTCCTTTACTTGCTTATATCGCTCAAAAATAGGGATTGGAGAGAAGGAACAAGGAGCATACATTATATTACACTTCAAATATCTCATCTTAATGCCATTTTTGGTTGCTGCACAATCACTGGGACTCGTCAATGAATTGTCATTTTGGTCTGAAAACTGTTGCACATGTTCTTCGGGTGTTGTTATTTAATATATGTTGCTCTTAGAGCTGTAAAATATATCCATCCTCACAAACTTCACTTGAAAAGTGCCATAACGTTAAAGCGGCGAGCATCTGGGAGAAGGCATACAGCAATGTACAGTAACGCAAACATTCCTTCAACCATATTATTTAGTAATATGTTTCTATTACACCCATCAAGATAGTATATAATGCACAAACTTCTCGAGAAAAAAAAAAAAAAAAAAACTGCTGTATTGTTACACACTAAACGATGAGATTATGCCATTTGTTATCATATGCGATACTAATATTAGGTACGTGCAACAAAATGCATCAGTGACCAACAACGATGAAATTCAAACCAACTGTATAACAAAAACAAAATTTCAAGTCCATTTAGCTTCAAAAGGAAGCGTCTAAGTCCATTCTGGTCCAGGCTACATTCGAACCTATCCACAGATGCCGTAATTATTCTGCTCGAAAATCACGACAACTTAAATGTTTAATAAATCCAAGTTTCTAACGAATTGTGCTATAACAACAAGAACCAAATGCCATTTTGGTACATGCTGCATATCAACTATACAAACTAAAATCTTTCGACCTAACGCTGAAAAAATAATATTGCCGCTCTTTCAACCTGAGCATAACCTACGTTAATATTGCAGCAACCTAGTTTGGTAAATGCCGTAGAATATTAACATATTGGATATAACTGCGGATATGTTTCTTGTCAGTGTAATACCTATTATTGTTGGAGGTCACAAATGTGTACATAAATAAGACATCTAACGTTTGCTTGCAGTTCACAGTTGTGGCAGGTTTTTTTTTTGTGTTTGTGTAATTTGGTCCATATTTATTCTTTTGATGGATGTGATAGTGACTTATTCCTGAATAACGTCATTCAAAGAACGTGTGGTTGATCGTTATACTTCGCTATAATTACTCTCCCAATCATGCACGGTATAGCGTTACAGCACTTTCTGAGTGAAGTTTGTGAGGTATGCATATATTTTACAGCTTTAAGAGCAACATATATTAAATAGTATCACCAGACTAACGTATGCAACAGTTTTAAGGCCAAAATGACAAATCATTGTGTCCCAGTGATTGTGGTGGCCTTTCGTTTTTAAGAAATCACAAGTTAAACACTGAAATTTTTCACACATAATTTGTAGCTATGAAGAATACATGGTTTAAGGCATTGTGCTTGTACATGGAAATATCTTGTTTTAGATCTCCAAATAGTAGATTTTTATACCTGCGTTTGTTTTTTTACTGCTTTTTTTTTTTTTTTTTTTTTTTTTTTTTTTTTTTTTTAAATATAACAGATTAATTATCACAAAACTTTGCAATACTAATTTGCTTTCCTTCAAAGTATTCACAATATTTTGCATAATGAGTGTTTTACACAGATTTGAAACCATAAATTGTTTCAAAGCGAGGAATTTTTTGTGAAAAATATATTTTTATAGCCAGAAACATATTTTATTGTTGATGTGAGAAAGGATATTTCATTTACAGTATTAAATTTAAATCTTTTAATTTTGAACTATACCAGACTTTCTTTGTCATAATGGAAAATACAGACGCACAAAATGTGGTGAGTAATGGAATTTATTTTATAGTATCTTCAATTATAGAAACTTCACAATTACCTTGCAACAGTTTAGGAGTGTTCTGAAGCCCCTTTGTTATAATATTTCCTCTCTGAATTAAATGCCGTGGCAATTTACTGTTACATTGCAATCAACTTTTCATATTGTGTAAGAAATTTCCATTTTCGTTTGAAGATTTTATTGTTTAACGTAATATAAATTTAGCTATTCCAAGAACCAATTAATAAACGTGAGTTAATCATAGCGTACAGTTTTACTGACAACTCTGTTTGTAATGGCCACTTACATACCTCTCTCCACATTATACCTAAAGCGGTATCTCTACTTTGATAGCTGCCACCTCTACCATTTAAAACATTCGCTCCCCTACAGCCAAGCAGATATATCTGCCGCAGTCGAAAATCCTTTGCTGTTTACACTAATAAGCTGACACAGACCCTTATATCCTGCAATGAGTATGGTGGAAGGGGGGGGGGGGCTTTGGGAGGTCGCTGGTTCGAATCCCTGTCCGGGCATCCAGATTTGGGTTTTCCGTGGTTTCCCCAAATCACTCCAGGTGAATGCTGGGATGCTTCATTCTAAAGACCATGGCCAAATTACTTCCCGTTCCCAGTCCCATTCTGCCTCTAATTATGCCAACAAGGAGTAAAGCCATAAGTAAAATGTATATATATATCCTGTAATTATCCCCTGGAATTTGTCCGTGAACTGATATCCCAAGTCAAAAGCTGCCTGGCACGCCAAAACAGACAACACAAAACCAATTGTAATCCTGTCTTCCTCACCCAGTTCTCTCCCGGCCTAGAATCCCTCAACCAGTTTCTTTGTTGGGGCCAAGTCTCTCACTTGGGAACCATCAGACGTGTTACGAACGGATTTCGATCTCCTGTATATATGTTCAAGGGTACACAGCATTCTACGTATGTAAGACAGTCGTTTCTTTGAATACGCCCTAGTTTTTGAGATATTCACCGAAGTGTTGTGCAATTTGTTTGTTTTTGTGATTTTTACATGTTCATCTCGCCCTCCTGCCTCCATCTGTGGCAAATTAATTCATGGATATTTGGTTCAGTATTAGTTTGGTTTTCTCACTATTAACATTACCGGGCGTGGTGGATTAGCGGTTAACGCTCTGGCCTCGCATTCGGGAGAACGCGGGTTCGAATCCCCGTCCTGACATCCAGACCTGGGTTTTCCATGCTTTCCCCAAATCGCTCCACACTTCCGTAAAAGTGCCATTGCGAAATTCCTCCCCATTGCTTCTCCCCAGTCCTTTCCCACCTCCAACAACCTCAGTATTGCTGAAATGTAAAGCCATAAGTAAAAAAGAAAAATTTCCGTTTAGTATTCATAGAAAAAATGGTAATTTTTTGTTGACTATTTTTGTAGAGAAAATTTGTTCTAGTGCACTCATTTTAGAGGAATGCAAAATAAATTCTAGCTTTAGCTACGTATTGTTATTTTTCAGCTGCCTGTGATGGAGATCGGATGCCCTGCCTCCAGGGTGGGGATCGACGATCTCCCTGACGAAGTAATAGTCAGGATCTTGTCTCACTCAACACTGAGGGAGTTGGCTAGTGTAACGCAGAATGTCTGCGTGCGGTGGAGACGTCTGTCGCACGATCCGGAATTGTGGCGCAACAAGAAATACTGTATTGAGTGAGGGGCATCTGTTTATTTTAATAGCCATTACTACTGCCAGAGCTGGGCACTTTGCACCCTTAAGCCCGCCAATTTTTTTTTTTTTTTTTTATTTTTTTTTTTTAACTTTTGTTGGATAATTGTGTCAGTTGTTATGATAATAGAAATATTGGATAATGGAAACGAAGAAACTGCCGTGAGGCACTGAAAATAAGATAAGATAGGATAGGGGAAAAAAAACCAGATACCTGCCACTTACTCACATGAAGGCAGGAGGGCAAGACAAACACGTAAAAACACAAAAACATTTTGTGTTTTTAGGTGTTTGTTTCGTCATCCTGCCTTCATCTGTGGTAAGTGATGGGTATCTGTTTTTTTTCCCTATCCTATCTTATTTTTTTATTGATAATAGAAATAAATAAATATAAATGAAACTTTGTCAAATGTGCTCAATAATTTTGTTGTTCCAAGTTGCAGCTGCGAATGTTCTGTTTTTAGTGACAAATTCTTATCTGTTTGGTGAAAGCAGTTGAGTGACTTGCCGTGAGCTGGATGAATATCTGGATTTAATTTTTGAGAATGGTGTTGGTGGTGCCACTTTGATTCCTGTGGCAGAATATTTAAGAATTTTTATAAGTATTCTTTTCTATCATTGAACTTCCTTGGGTGCGGTATGAGGAATTTGATAGCATTACAAATTACATGTTATGTCTGCGTGCCCGCTTAAAGTTCTATGCATGTGCACTTAACATCCTGCAATATACACACTTAACGACACTTTAATGCGAGCGCCTACCATATTAAATGTGTGCTTTTGTGGTAATATGTCTATGATACTTTCCACTGTCATTTAAGCTCATGTTAAACGGTGATTATTTGCTACATCGTTTTGAGTTAGTTGGCATTATATTTTGTTTATAGGTTGTTTTTTGTTTATTTATATTTGTTCGATCTAGATGGTTCCATTATATTCTCTGATGAATGTTACAGTAAGAAATATGAAATCGTGTTTATGCAATACAGTGAATGTATTAACATTTGTCCTTACAGCAAATGGAATGAGTTATTTTAGCTTGTAAAAATTATTTTATTTGTGAGTCAGAAATCTCCATTCAGTGTGTAATTTTTGATCAGCTTAGGAGCTCCTTATTAATGAAAATTGTTTGTAAGAAAGGTTTTTGGATAATTTTTTCCTTGATGAAATAATAACCCAGTGCAGTGAAGAGTGCTTCAACTTTTTAATAATTTTCATTTGTTTATGAGAATAAATTGGACAATGTTCCTATTTACTGTGCGAAAGTTGTACCAAAAGTAAAGTTCCCATATTTTAAAAAAATAGACAGCATTCTTTATTCTTATAACCATTTACACCATTGAAAAGCTGGAACATTGCTCTATTTTTCTACATAGTCCCAATTTTTTTTCCCTAGGCATTTTGGTAGACACTGCTGCAACTTCTGTATCCCCACGTGAAAGAACTCTGACGCCCATTCGTTGAAGAAGCTTGTTACCTTTCTATAACTTCGTCTCTCCCAAAGTGTAGGCCCCCCAAGTTTTCCTTTAACTTTGGGAATAAATGATAATCACTGATGTTATGTCTGAGCTTTAAGTGTGATAGGGTATACAGTCCATCCTAATTTTTCAAGAAAGCCCCGTATTTGACAAGAGGCGTGGAGTCGAGCATTGCCATTAAGCGGCACCACTTCTCCCATTTGTATTCCCCTCTGGCAATTCTGGATAGCTCGCCTGAGTTTGTTTACAGTCTCACAATACCTGCTTCAGTTTATTGTTGTCCCAGAAGGCAGGAAATCGACGAACAATATCCCCACAATCCCAAAACACAGTTGTCGTGACTTTTCCAGCCTACTAGGAACTTCTTTACCATTGGTGAAACTGAGTCGTGCCAGTGATGTTATTGTTGTCTTGTTGCGAGGGTGTAATGAAAGACACACGTCTTGTCTCCTGTAACGATGGAGTTCATAAATTTCTCCTTGTTGGAGAAACTAGCGAGCACAGTCAAGGTGTTGTTCCTTGCGTTCGTCTGTCAGCATTCGTGGGACCCACCGAGTACACTTTCTACACCATTTGCGGACATATTGGTCAGACGTGCACTTTTCACCATAAATCTCTGTGAGTTGGTGATCAATATCCATACGTGGAACCTTTATTGCGTCTAAAAACTGGATTGCTGCACGAATCTCGCACTAGGTGGCACTTCCATCTCATTCGGCTGCCAAGCCAAGACTGAGCGGCATAGCGCTACACACGGCTGTGTTGCTGCATTTAGCCTAGCACCTTTCTTCGCAGCTGTAGTTCATTGGGAACCTTACTTTCAGTACAACCCTCATACAAATGCAATAAAGATATTATCACTCATACATAGTGTTGTAAAAAAACTGTTTTTATTTTTCCTGGGTAACGTTTTTTTTTCGTAACTACTAAATCTCAAATTTGTAAGGCATTTATCGTTTAATATGATTGTTTCAGAGTTTATACTAAGTACTTATCTTAATTTTTAAATCTACTATATTTTTCTGGTTCAGTACAAAAGAAAATTACTAAAATATTGGCAACATTGACTGAAGTTTTCATTTACGGAGGGGATTTCCTGAAGAAGCTAGGTTGCGCAAGAAGGAATCCCTGTTGTTTGGATTGATACTCGCTATTTGAACTAGTGCTGGCAGCCCTACGAGTTTACCTGTAGACCTACAGATCTTTTCAAAAAATTAGGAATTTTAAATTTTCTACAGTTTTTCTGCCTCTTTTTATTACTTATTTTGCTTTCCTCATATTCGTATACTTGTAAAACTTGCAGCATATAGTGATACTGAGTCATTAAATTGTCAGTAATTATGAATCATTTCCTTGCAAGGATTAGTGTAAACCAACGATTGAAAAAGAAATAAAGCTCCTATTTCGTATGATAATAGATTTAAATTCAAACTTAAAAGACCGTAATACAGAATTATTGGCACAGTCTTTATGCAAAGTGTGTACTTTGCTCATTATTTAAAATTGCAATCTCAAAATATTTTGTGTATAATACAACAACAACCAGTAAAAGAAAATGTAACTACTTCTGAAGTTATGGATATAGAGAACAAGAAGAAGAAACAGAAAATTCCGACACCGACCGAAGTAGTGTTGGTAGTGCTGATACTTGTGAATGTGGTACTGACATAGAGGATGAATAAAATTATGTTACCTATATAGATACATTTATGAATCACTATGTAAGACATTATATGATTCAGTAAAATTTAAAACACACATGTAAAATGCAAGTTCCGTAAATAAAACTATAATTTATCAAATATATTGTTTTCTGAAGAAAAAAAAACTAAATTTAGAAAAAAACAAGGGTTTTAGGTTTTTTTCATATTTTTTTCACAAAGCTGAAAAAAAACATTATTTTTTTCATTTTGCAACACTACTGATACACTAGAGTGCAAAAGATAGATCAAATAATACACAGAAAGAAATACTCAGAAAAATGCATAGAAGTTTCACTTTATGTCTGTGTATGCACTAATATGTGCACCACGTCCCAAAGATTGGTTGTGGCTTCACTTTATGGATATCTGATTAAGATCACCCCAGTTTCACTCGTGCTGTTACTGAATGATTGTTGACATTAGTCTTGGGCAGTAAATTTCCTCCACCAGTTCCATTTTTTATCCCACCTGGCTAATAGGTGACTTGTAGACTTTTCCTTACAGGCAGATGAATGGGGGTGTAAATTTTCCACTAGTGAGACCATAAATATTATAATTTGAATTTAGTTTTGTGTTTAGTTTCTGCAAAAGAAGGGGTTTACCGTCAAATTACACTCATTGTTCCTTGAACGTTCTTCTATTTGGGATTACAACAGTAGCTGCCATTACAATACTGAAACAAGATGTTGCTTTACGAAACTGGTATATTTTTGCAGACTGTATTGCCACGAGTACGACACGCCGGAGTTGCTGCAGCAGATGCCGCAGCTGCGATCCCTGGAAGTGCAGTGTATCGCCGGTGGCTCAGTCCTGCAGGCGCTGTTCGACACCTGCAGTCGCCTCACCTCCTGGAGTTCCATAAGTTCCAGCAGCTGCCTCTACATGTAAGCTGACGCACTACAGAAAAGTCTTAATGTGCGGTGTTGTTTTAAGCCATAGTGTACGAGACACAATTGAAACTTGTTATGTTGAAAATTATTTCGGGTGATAAGATTTTGTGCTTGAATGAAGTAAATCACAGCGTTAAAATTTGAAACTTTCTCCATACAAAATAAATTTAGAAATTTTGTATCTGCCTATGTATTTTGTTCCTGCCACTTGGCTTGTTGGTATTAAGTAAGCTTGGGAGACATTGAGCTAAGACAAGATTTTTTGCTTTCTCCGATTTCTCTACATTAAAGAACTTATAGAGGAAAAGAGAAAAATCTTTAAAAATAACAGGCAACCAATCCCCCCCCCCCCCTCCCCCGCAAAGTACTGGTTTTCAAACAAATAATTTGTAGCATAATGAATCCTGAAAGAAAGAAAAAATAAAAAAGACTACAGGTTATTCTGAGAAGCGTTCATTGTCACGGGAAGAACAGAATAAAAAGAAACCGAGGGAGTGAGCGAGATATAACCTTAGTGTGAGTACGAGTCGATGCTAGCAAAGAACCTCATATCTTCAGATACCTGCAGATTGAATAAATGAAAAGGAATCATATGAAAGTTTATTATTATTCAAATATAAAAAATTAAGTTAATAAATTTTCGAGTTCTAAACGAATTAAAACAGGACTTGACTTTCTGAAAGCTATAAAGAAATACGAACTCCAAGAGTATATATAAAAAAAAGTTATTTTATTGAAAGATCTTTGTAAGCATCAGATCGTTAACTAAAATTCTGTATGCGTGGAAATGTACTTTGTTTTTGTTATAATTGTTGTTGAGCTTTTAAAAATCAGCACTCTCGTTGCATACTAGGTGTAGGCCTGTAGGCCTGTCACTTTGTTATGCTCACAGTTCTAGATCAGTTCCCAGGTATCATTAAAAGTAGTAAATGAAATTTTTAGTGTTAAAAACTTAATTGCAAAAAGTGCAAGGCAATGCGGATAAGTAACAAGAAGAGTCAGTTTGTTCACGAGTACAAAATAAACAATTCAGCTGTTGACACGGTTGATTCCGTGAAGAATCTGGGGGTGACAGTACAAATCAACATGAAATGGGACATGCACATAACTTCCGTCGTAGGCAAGGCTAATTCTAAATTACGATTCATAGGTCGTATTTTGAGGAATTCTAATGCTCATACAAAGGAGATAGCGTATAGAACACTAGTGCGTCCGCATCTGGATTACTGTCGTGGAGTCTGGGATCCGTATCGCAAGGTTCTGATTGACTCAGTTGAGAGGGTGCAGAGGAGAGCCGCTAGATTCGTGACTGGTTGTTACAGCCCTTATGAAAGTGTCACAGAATTGATACATAGATTGGGCTGGGATAGTTTGGAAGACAGACGACGTAGCTTGCGTTCGATTTTATTGGAGAATATGCGAAAAAATTTAAATTTCGAGTGCAATGAAATACTTCTACCGCCAACCTATTTGGGTCGCAATGACCGGAGGGATAAGATTAGAGAAATAAGATGCCGTACTGATACTTATATGTATTCCTTCTTTCCTCGCACTATTCGGGATTGGAATGGGCGGGTTTAGGATTGGTGCTTAGCACCCTCTGCCACCCACAATGTTTGTGATTTGCAGAGTATGAATGTAGATGTAGAAAAAAATGAGTTTTAGGATCACAGTGTGGCAGTTCTGTGAGAAGTTCAAGTGTGTTTTAAATCATACTGTTACGTCCTTGTGCCCAGTTTATAATTCCTCTTCTCTTCAATATCGGCCATCTGAAAGGAATCCCGTCCATTCATTTCAATACTTCTTTTCTTGACGTCTAATAATTCTTCATCTTTTCACCTTGCTGTTTCCTCCTTTCTTCTGTCCATATCTTATTGCATTTCCTCTTCTCCTTCTCCTTGAAACCCTTGAAATCTTGGACCAGTCTCCTGATAGTTGCTCTATTTTGTATTAAATCTTCTGTTATTCCGATCTCAATCATATCTTTCTTCACTCCTTGTATCCACTGCTTGCCCTTCTTACTCTTGTAAACATGATTGAAAATTCTTTTTGTATGTCTGTTGTTATCCATTATCATTATGTGACCAAAAAAAACCAACTCATTATCCTCCGTTTCTAATTATTGTTATTATTCATCAGTCTCACAAGTGGTTTGATGTGATCCTCCATCCCTTCCTATATTACACTAACCTCATCATATCAGCACACCCCCTACACTCCTCTACTAATTAAAATCCTTCCCCAAAAACGAGAATCTTCCCACACCCTTGTGCATGAAATCGAGTGCCAGCTTGTGGTCATGGTCATCTTTTCCCTTCCATGCATTACTTTTAATTCTTACTCCAATATCTTTCCATGCCTCATCACCAATATACGCCCTGTACACTCCCATGACCCTCCTCATCCTCCTCCTGTCTTGCAATGAATCCCATTCCAGCTCTTTCATCATACCTGTCACTGATTCCATTCTGCGGTAATTTCCAGAAACAGATCTAGCAGCCCTTCTTTGCACCCTCTCCAACTCCTGTATTTGATACTCAAAATGTGGGTCCCATACTACACTACCATATTCAAGCAACGGTCTGACAAAAGTAATGAATACAGGAGGTATAGAAAAAAACTGCTTATACAAATACACTTCACAATATTTCAGTTAATAACTTTAGTCATGTAGTAGACAAGACATATGGCGGGGGAAAGATGTGTATACATTCAGAACTACCACACAAATGAACCCACTGAGCGGGGTGGTATAACGGTTAGCGTTCTCGCCTCGCATTCGGGAGGACGGCGGTTCAAATCCCCGTCCGGGCATCCAGATTTGGGTTTTCCATGGTTTACCCAAATCACTCCAGGCAAATGCCGGGATGCTTCCTTCAAAAGTCCATGGCCGAATTCCTTCCCATTCCTTGCCCCCATCCTTGCCCCCCATCCTTTCCCGTCTCTAAAGACCTCGATGTTAAAAAGAGACGTAAAGCAATTACAAAAAAAAAAAAAAAAAAAAAAAAACCACACACAAATAAAACAAGACAAATACATTTGATAAATCTGCTAAATAATACCATTTATTTACATTTAGTGTTAAAGTATCTCGTTACCTTCATATCAGTCTGCCATTAAAAGTAGCAAGAAATGCTTTTACCATATACACCATGAAAAGAGATTAGCAGTTGATTATGTATGAGGAACAACAAATGATTAATTCTGAAGATGAACTTTTTGTGATCTTGATTCTATGATTATATTTTTTGCAGTATCTGCAGATATTTGCTGAGAATTGCACAAACATCGAGTCACTGGCCGTCCCGCACCAAGCGCTCAGTGACAAACTCAAATCACAGACGCTGGCCCGGCTGAGTAAACTGCAGTCGCTGGTACTGAAGATAGACCGCGACTTGAGATTCAAACGTATTCACTTGAGACCGTTGGCAGACGGATGCTGTGAACTAGCGAGGCTGGAAGTGGACGACGTGGCTAACATTCACATTCGGGATCTGAAGTATCTCTTTAACGCAAAGTGTGAATCGCTTACCCATCTTAAACTGCCGTGGGCCATGTACGTCCGCTACGGCAGAAGGTAAGTCCCAAACTTTGTATGACATATTTTAACTCTTATTATTATTTTTTATGAGAAATCAAATTAATTCATTCCTACATTCACATTTTTGTGGCACTTGAGAATCTTCTTATTCCGAAATTTTAGTAATTTTGCTCAGAAGTGAGGAAGCACTGCTGATATTAGTGATATGGGTTATACAGCTAAGAAATATAAAGAGGAGAATATCTCTCTAGAATTTTCAGGTTTAATTTCCTGTTGCATCCGAGTAACTCAAATTTCCTGTAAAACCAGGAATTTCAGTTATTTGATGGGATGACTTAATGTTTCTTTTTTTTTTACTATTCTTTTTGCTCTCTGCCAGTTTTAACATGTACTCTTGTATCAGTCAAATCATTGTATAATTTTATTCAATATAACTTAATTACAATTTGTACAAAATGATTCAAAATCATTAGTAAACACGTTAAAATGAAAGTTAATACCATTTACATGCATGTACGCACATAATTATCTACATAAACCATTCTAAATCATTGAGAATTGTTGTACAGATATTGTGGCTCACATCAGCACTTACAATTACAAACTGAGAGTGGTGTGTGAGTGGTTAACGCTCTGGCCTCGCATTCGGGAGGACGGTGGTTCGAGCACCGAGATTTGGGTTTTCTACGGTTTCCACAAATCACTCCAGGCGAATGCCGGCAACCTTCCTGCAAAAAGGCCATGGCCGAATTCCATCCCGCCTCTAATGACCTTGATGTCGACGAGGTGTAAAGCCATAAGTAAAAGAAGAAATACAATTACAAACTTTTAATTAATGTTTCTCATACATTACTGTCCTTGATTGTATTTCATATCATTATCAACTCCCTTCTTGCTATACATAATTATTAAATTAAAATTTCATGAAGGAGCTGGATCCTAGGGCTGTTATAATGTGTGTGTGTGTGTTATAACACTGCTAGCAGTAAAATGTTTTGGGTGATAAAATTAAGGAAGGATAGGGAAATATGACCCAACACTTACCACAGATGCAGGCGGCTGGGAATGTTGAACGTCTCTTTTTTTGTTCAATACTCCAAGCTGCCTTGATCTGTGGTAAGTTTTGGGTCATATTTCCCTATCCTTCCTTATATATAAATAACAGGAGCTAAGTAGCAAATGGATTTACAAAAAATAGATAGCAAAATGAACCACCACTTACCTTAGATGATGGTTTCGTGGGGTGAACACACAAATAAGCACAAAACACAGGAAAAATAATGAATATTTTGGGACTTGGTCCTTCGTCAACAGGATATGGTGCCCTGCACCATCCATTCCGTAGGACGCGGGTTCGAATCCCCATCCGGGCATCCAGATTTAAGTTTTCTGTGGTTTCCCCAATAACTCCAGGCGAATGCTAGGATGCTTCCTTCAAAATGCCATGGTCGAATTCCTTCCCGTTCCTTGTCCCCAGACCCATCCCGCCTCTAATCACCTTAGCCATCGACAAGGTGTAAAGCCCTAAGTGGAAAAAAAATCCTGCACCACCCTCCCTCCGTGATATTGTGCTGGGCCAAGTCCCAAAATATTCAATGTTTTTCCTGTTGTGTTTTATTGTGTGTTCACCCCACAAAACCATAAGCCAAGGTAAGTGGTGGTTCATTTCGCTATCCATTTTTATATACATATATATATTAAACATAGGATGAAGATCAATGCAAAGAAGAGTCACCTTATTAGATACACAAACAAAAAACAAATGGTTAATTATGAATATAAGATGGGGGAAGAATTTCTTGCTGAAGACTTGAAATGTAAATATATTTGCATTACATTTTATAACAAGCTTATCTGGGCAGGACACATAGGACAGGTGGTAGGAAAAGGTTTCAAAGTTCTGCACTTGTTGGAGAGAGTGATGAGGGGATGTACGAGAGAAGTCAAGGAATTGGGTTACACAACTTTGGTGAGACCATTGCTCGAATATGGTAGTGTAGTATGGGACCCACATTTTGAGTATCAAATACAGGAGTTGGAGAGAGTGCAAAAATGGCTGCTAGATTTGTTTCTGGAAATTATCGCAGAATGCAATCAGTGACGGATATGATAAAGGAGTTGGAATGGGATTCATTGCAAGACAGGAGGAAGATGAGGAGGGTCATGGGAGTGTACAGGGCGTATACTGGCGATGAGGCATGGAAAGATATTGCAATAGGTATGAAAAGTAGTGTATGGAAGGGAAAAGATGACCATGACCACAAGCTGGCACTCGATTTCAGGCACAATGGTATAGGAAGATTCTCTTATTTTAGGTTAGGATGTCAGGGATTGGAATAAGTTACCAAGAGATATGATGATTAATTTGCCAAAAATGTTAAAATAATTTAAAGTTAAATTTTGTAAAGGGTAAATGTAGGTGGATGCAGAAAAGGGGGAAGATGAGTGTTTAGGGAAATTGCCACGGAGCATTCGCTCCGTCGCAATTTAAAAAACATTGTGGCAGTTCGTTTCTTTGGAGTTGTTCAACTGTTTAATAATCTGCAATCTGTATTAAGTTCTCTGGCCGTTTCAGACACCATGACGAAAGATTACACTATGAATTCCCATCCTGAATAATAATAAAACAGCGTGATGCTTTCGAAGCAAATGGGAATTTTGAAGATTAGACCTTAAGGGTCAAGTACAGGTCAAATTTGTATTACAGCAAGTTCGAACCTACGACTTTTTAAAAATTATACGATAAGGCTATCGTCCCTGCCCTTGCTTAATAACGACGTCTATTAATAGTTCTGAGTTCTTCAATCTCAAGAAATTTTATTCACATCAAGAGGAAAACAACCGAGCGTGGTGGGTGAACAGTTAGCGTTCTGGCCTCACATTCAGGAGGACGTGGGTTTGAATCCCCGTCTGGGCATCCAGATTTGGGTTTTGGGTTTTCCATCACTCCAGGCAAATGCCGGGATGCTTCCTTCAAAATGCCATGGTCAAATTCCTTCTTGTTCCTTGTCTCCAGTCCCATCCTGCCTCTAATGACCTTGAAGTTGATGATGCAAGGCGTAAAGCCACAAGCAAAAACAAAAACAAACAAAACATTAAATGTCACCTTCAGTAGAGAATGTAACTTGAAAAACGTATTTGTGCACAAACACCAAACCTGTAATGTTCCTAAACCACCCTGTAGCTTCTTCCTTCACAACGGTCCTCATTGCAAAATGTCCAGTATGCATCCAGCCAGCACAGCCTATTGTAACGCTACCTCCACGTATACATACCCTATTATACGTCAGTCCACCTCATATACCAGCTCGACCGTCACCGTAGTTCTTACATTGTCATCGCCACAAATCGGTTATCCACCAGAGTACTGCATAAAACCACATATCCATCCAAACTTCTCAGGTTGGAATTAGCTACCAACACATTTTGAATACGAGACACCCCTTGGGCCTCAATCTCAGATAAAACTCACCCCAATAATCCCAGCAAATATTTATGTATATATTTTTCTCATAAGGCAGCGTCCATAAACCACCATTTTGGCCTCAAACCCCCCCCCCACCCCTCCCATGTAGCATGTACTTTTTTTTACCTATTTCACGTAGCCCAGCGTAGCTTTCCAGCCAACCCCTCCCCCTCCCCTCCCCTAGACCGAACAACATAGTTTATGGATGCTCCCTAATTACTATCATTAATTTTTCTCGAAAGTCTTACTGAAAGAAGAAAAAGGTTATTGGATTACATTTCAATAATGTTTTTTACTGGTTCACAGGTCTATAGTTCCACTACTGAAAATTTGCACTTCCCTGGTTCACTTAGAGCTGTACGGATGCGACGATATCGACGACGACGAGCTGCCGGAAGCCTTCGCTGGTCTGGATCGCCTGTCGAATCTTCGTACGCTGATCATCAATTATCTAGAGGAATGTCCAGCCAGATCACTGGCACTTGTTTTCGAGTGAGTACTTTATTTCCTGTAATGTGTATTAACGTACCACATGAGCATATCCATCATTTAAACTATTTCACTTCTGTGTATCTCAGAGAGTGTTTGCTTGTTTGTGTGTTTGTTTCTGCACCATTGTGTGTCATCAAAAATGGTTTGTTCCTCATTTCTTATGTCAACCAGTACAATGCTATTTCTTCTCCTTTCAAGTATTTATCAGATTTTGTTTCATCTCTTTGTCACATTATTATGCTTGTTGCGAAGTGAAAAACATTAATCTTGTAGACAGAATTAAGATTGTAATCTTTTGCAATTTATTTGTTTTTGTTGGCTCTATGTAAAAATCCTTTCATACCAACAACCTTTTGACCGTGTTTGTAATAATCTTAAATTGAGTTTGTTCCAAAATGTTTGCAGGTTCTTTTCTATTCAAGATCTTTTAAATTTTCTATCTCCAAATATTATGTTCGAACTTCTTATTATGCAACTATTATTATTTCCGAACTTAATCTGCTGCTAAATTAATCTGTCTTACTTGCCAGCTCTACCAACAATTCTCCTCCGTTCTTCTTTTTTCCAGAAATCCTATATTTTTAAACATATCAGGGCAAACAATCTTTATTAAACCTGCTATTCTTTTTTCTTTTCTCCTTAAACTTTTGATTCACTAATATTATGGCCTTTATTTGTCTAATAAGCAATTTTTTTTTTTTTTAATGAGATGCTATGTTACATCTTTTGCTCAGCCAAGTCATTGCAACCAAGGGCTGCAAAGGATCTTTTTTCCTCTTGTTCTATATGAGAGAATTCTTTTAGCTGCCATTCTTTCCACAAAATTGAGTTGTTTGGTATTCACTAATCTTGTCATTCAACAAGAAAATATTGAGATTATTTCCAATGTCGTCATTTCGTATTTTATCTTCTTGGGTCCTTTTATATACCACTACAACTTCAGTTTCTGATTACTGGATTTTTTTCTGGTTGCCATCCAATTTTGTCACTCATACAACATAGTAAGCTATGTCATTTATTTGTTGACTGAGTTTCATTCCCCATAAGTTGACTTACTTTATATAAAAAATACATTTTAATAGTGGCAATAAAATGAGATTATGTGTATCATACTAATTACTAAGTACTCTGTAGGCCTTTCCTGATGGAATATTTTGGCAACGCACCAGCGTGTGATACGCACTAGAGGTAAAATTATTTCCTAGATGCCACATTACGCGCTTGTGTGTGATGTATAAAAATTAATAATAATGAAAATAAGTGACGAAATGCATTGTTTTTGTATGATACAGTATTACTAACAAACATTTAATACAAAAAATTATTATAAATTAGTTACAGCTATATTATTACTACAAACAATATCTGTAACAAACACTCTGTTTAGTCAAAGGAAATTGTTCGACTGTCATGGGATGGGATCATTTTCCAAAATTATATTTCCTACAATAGCAGAATTATGCTTGAAGTTATATTGCCTCTTGCGTGTCTTGAAATTCTTCCTTTTCAGAATCGGTGGTCGTTGGGAATCTTGCGGAGGAATTCATCACTGTCATAACTAATATTCCTCAGGTACTCGTCAAAAAGCTCAGCTGACAAATTTACAATTTTGTCATCTGCCTGAGGCTTATTAGATTTTGGGGTGTGAAGGCCCTGTAAAACTATCTCTGCAACCCATACATATCACAAGATTTTTTTTTGTAACTAATCTTTATATATATATATATATATATATATAAATAAGATAGGATAGGGAAAATAAACAGTTACCCGTCACTTACCACAGATGAAGGCAGGAGGGCGAGACACGTAAAAACACAAAAACAAAAGAATTACACAATATTTCGACTTTTTAGTCTTCCTCATGTAGGAGGCGAGACATATGGCAGGGGGAAAGATGTGGTCACATCCGAGCCTGCCACATGAATCATGTGGCAGGCTCGGATGTGACCACATCTTTCCCCCTGCCATATGTCTCGCCTCCTACATGAGGAAGACTAAAAAGTCGAAATATTGTGTAATTCTTTTGTTTTTGTGTTTTTACGTGTCTCGCCTCCTGCCTTCATCTGTGGTAAGTGACGGGTAACTGTTTATTTTCCCTATCCTATCTTATTTTCAGTGCCTCGCGGCAGTTTCTTTGTTTCCTTTATCCAATATATATATATATATATATATATATATATAATTTCTTGTGTCCGTGTGTGTGTCACTGAACTCCTCCTAAACGGCAGAACTGATTTTTATGAAATTTTGTGTGTATGATTAAGTAGATTCAAGAATGGTTTAGATTCATAAAAATCAAAAATATCACCCCTCCCCTCTCCCTTTACAACCCTTAATTTTATATGAACCCACATTTTTTTATCCGATTTCGATGAAACTTTGCACACGTATACTTCAAAATAAACAGAAAAATACTATCAACATTTCATTTTCAGAAACACAACCCCTCCCCCCCTTTCCTCCCCCCCCATAATTTTTTCCAATGCTTTTTGATACATAGCCACAATTTTTATCCGATATCGACGGAACTTTTCATACATATAGTTTAAAACAAACAGAAAAATACTGTATACATTTGATTTGAGAAATCCCAACCCCTCTCCCCCTTTCCACCCCCTTAATTTTTGTCCACGTTCTTTACACATACCCACAGTTTTTATCTACTATCGACAGAACTTTGTGTATGTATACTTCGAAAGCAACAGAAAAATACTGTATATAATTCCGATTCCAGAAACTCTACCTCTCTCCTCCTTTCCACCCCCTTATTTTTGAAAACGTTCTTTATACAAACCCATAGATTCCATCTGATTTCAATGGTCGTTTGCACACGTATACATTAAAACAAACGGAAAAATAATGTCCACGATTAATTTTCATAAACCCAACCCCACTCACCTCATTAATTTTTGTCAATGTTGTTTATACATAGCTACAGTTTCTATCTGATTTTAAAGGAACTTTGCACACGTATACTTTAAACCAAACAGAAAAGTACTGTCTAAATTTGGTTTACAAAAGTGTGACCCCTCTCTCCCTTTACTCCCACCCATCTTAATTTCAAAAGCTGTTTATAGGAACTCAGTTTTTATACTGCACACATATACTTTAAAACAACATTAGGTTTACAAAAACCCACCCCCTCTCACCCAACATCCTTCATAAACAAAATTTATACATGAAACCATTTAGTTTTTGTCAATGTGTTTCATTTGTTTAGTACATGTAAATCTGTGTTTTTTGTATATGCAAACCCAATTAAGAAAGAAAAAGAAGCATTGCAATGCATGCTGGGCAAAACTAGTTCAGCTTTAAATTCAAAACCACTTATCTTTATGACTTGCTTATGCTTTTACTACACGCCAACACCAGCAGACACACTTAACACGTAATGCCGACTGGTTACTGAGACATCGCTCCACACGGGGTGCGTGATTGGTTCTTTAGCGTTGACATGTTACCACGCACTGGCGCGTAGTCAGCAGCAAATGTGGTAAGTGTTGCTGTTTCCTAGTATACAATCTGTTGTTGGAGAGGCTGCATCAAACACGAGGCTTGCGCAAGCTCAGCCACTTACTTCTGTTAACTCGATAAACAGTTTTAACACAAAATATTGTATTTTTTGTGTTTGTGTGTTGTTTTGTGTTGCTGCTGCCCTCTTCACTTCAACTTTGTATTTTATCTGTCCTTTACGCAGAAATATTGCCTCGTGGCAGTTTTTTCCTTTCATTGTTACCTATGTTCTGTTATTATGGTATTTGAGACAATTTTAACAAGGAACTTTCCTATAATGGCCTTTTGGTCTTTTATGTTGAGATTGATATTCAATTGAGAGTTCATTTAGACAGTGGCCATGTATTTGAAAATTACTTACATTTTTTGGATAATTATTCCAAATTTATTTTCCAGTTTCCGAGTCAGGTAGAAAGGAGTAGGGGATGGACTTAATCCCCCATCATGTGGTTTTTATTTTTGTCAGTAACAATTTATTGGATATTTTGGTTATCCTCTATGTTTAGGAACTGCCGTAGTAATTTTCTCTCTACTTAACCAAATGCCTTTCCATAGCTCTGTGCACTTCCACATCAAACTCTGTTCTTTGATCTTTCACCTGTTTCAACGTAGAAAATGTCTTCTAGACTAAACTGCTGTCATCTAATCCTGATTGTATTAATGAAATTGTATCGGAGTTAATATGCTGCTGAAATTTTTATAGGTAGCGTTAACAATATTTATTCCTTTTTTATTTATTTATTTTTAAAATTAAATTCGAGTTACCATCTCTTCGGACGCTACATTTCATCCTGCACGTATCGGAAAGTTGTAGAAGACTAACTCTTAGAATGACGCTTCTTTATTTAATACTATTTAGCTCTGTTGCTTTGCAGGCTGTCATTTTTTTCAAATCTTCTTCTAATTATTCATAGTCACTGGACCCACCTCCTTTTCTATTTGTGTGTCGTGCCAAAGACACTTATATTGTTTTTGCGATATTACATTTATTCTTCTATTATTCAGTTGCCTTATTAATTCATAGGGAGCGAATTGTTGCCCATGAGTATCATTCTCAATACCGCTGAAGAAATAATCCCATTATTCTTTTTTTTTCTTTGTCATTTTTTTTCTTTTTCTGATATTTCGTTTTCTTCTATAATAGTCCCATTGATCTGTAAGTAGTTTTAAGATTTTGTGTGTGTTTATTTTTCTTGAACTGCTTTTTTACTTGTTGTTCAATAATTTTAAGGCTCTTGTTAACCAATGAACTGCACTGAAACACTAGCACTTTCTCATTCTCTTGTAGGTCTGGTGGTCTCTCCCAGCTGCAGGTACTCGACCTGAGTCACACCTGTGCGGAGGCTAACATAATGGAGGCTGACGTAGTGGAGGCCGACGTAGTGGAGGCCGTGTGTAGGCACTGCCCACAGCTCAGGGAGCTGCATCTGAGACACTGTCTCGAGCTCACTGACGACGCTCTCAGGCACTTGTATCTCCTAAGCAAGCTCGACACGTATGTCCCTCTTATCTTATGATTTTTGTTTAAAAATGTTATAGCATTTTCTGAACATATATACTTTTGTGTGGTTATTATAGCTTTGTTATTGAGGATGTGTTTGTTTTTTGAGAAAAGAATGTATTAATCTCCTAAGTTTTAGATGGAAAGTTATGAGAGTTTAAAGGAACTTTCTTTGGTATTGAAACACATTACTGTGGATATTAAATTAAATTGCAATGCTGCAGTGGCAATTTCGCTAAACGCCCATCTTCCCCCTTTTCTGCATCCACCTACATTTACCCTTTACAAACTATAAATTCTTTCAACCTTATCTAATAAAGAGAATCTGCCTGAAATCGGGTGCCAGCTTGTGGTCATGGTCATCTTTTCCTTTCCATGCATTACTTTCAATTCTTACACAAATAACTTTCCAAGTCTCATCACCAGTATCCACCTCGTACACTCCCATGACCCTCCTCATCCTCCTCCTGTTTTCCAATGAATCCCATTCCAGCTCCTTTATCATATCTGTTACTGATTGCATTCTGTGATAATTTCCAGAAACAAATCTAGCAGCCCTTCTTTGCACCCTCTCCAACTCCTGTATTTGATACTCAAAATGTGGGTCCCATACTACACTACCATATTCGAGCAATGGTCTGACCAAAGTTTTGTAACCCAATTCCTTGACTTCTCTCGTACATCCCCTCATCACTCTCTCCAACAAATGCAGGATTTTGAAACCTTTTCCTTCCACCTGTCCAATGTGTCCTGCCCAGTTAAGCTTGTTATCAAATGTAATGCCAAGATATTTACATTTCAAGTCTTCAGCAAGCAATTCTTTCCCCAACTTATAATCATAATAAATCTATATTACTTGAAGGATTATGATTTGCAGTTTATGCCTTCATGTCCTTTTCTGCTATCCAAGCAAAGGGTTGTTTGTTTCCTCTGAAGACTTTAATTGTCCCTCTTATCTTATCTTTTCCCTTCACATTAAATGTGCCTTCTGAGTTGAATGGTGTGGGAAAGAATAGTGAGATGTAAATACAGTGTAGAAAGTTGGGTGTCTGGTAAAAATAATCGGGGCCCAGGAATTTTTACGGACTTTGCTTCAATCTTTTGAGTATACCAAGATGGTCCATGGTTTGGATCCTGTGTAAAATTCTACATTCAGCTGCAACAAAGGCAGAATGTGCCGCATATCAAAAGTCTGCCACTTGACGGCTAAACTGTCTCCCAGCCAGCGATGCTGACGCATTTTATTTATTTATAACATCAACTTGATTCATTAACAGTGTAGTGTACAAGGAAACACTTTATAAACATCAGGGTTGAATGTGATAAATTCATCTGTGTGCGGATGTCGTATCGTTGAACCACAGACTCTTTGGTAGTACAGCAGTAAAGTAACAGCAATGTATGGTAAATCTGATAGAAGTGTCATTAAAAATGTAGAAAGGATTATAAAAACAAGAAGAAATGTAGAAGACAGAAATAATGATGCAACTAAGGAAAATGGAAGCGGCTTCTAGGCGATATAAATAAGAAAAGAAAGGGAAATTAACCCACCACATACCAAAGTGGACGGATGCGATGAGAGAACACTAATGCTGACAAACAAACAACACAATATTTCGGCATATGCCTTGCTCACAAATAGAAAAAACGGGCCATTAGGCTCGGAACGTGTGTGCACACCGTCGGTGTGCACACACGTTCTGAGCCTAATGGCCCGTTTTTTCTATTTGTGAGCAAGGCATATGCCGAAATATTGTGTTGTTTGTTTGTCAGCATTAGTGTTCTCTCATCGCATCCGTCCACTTTGGTATGTGGTGGGTTAATTTCCCTTTCTTTTCTTATTTAGAAGACAGAAATAAGTGATCCATAACTAAATAATTTAAATGTTAGAAGGAATAAATATAAAAATAACTGAATATTTCTTTTCAATAACAGGTCTGAATTATTTTAACTCACGTAAGTACATTTTTTTAAAAATAATTGTGATAGTATTCCCACAAGTTTTAAAACTGCTACTATTTTTACTGGATTATTTTAACTTATAATTTTTTTTTTTTAACTGCTTAACGTCTCTTAACAGCGAGGTCTTTAGAGACGCGAAAGGATGAGGGGCAAGGAATGGGAAGGAATTCAGCCATGGCCTTTTGAAGGAAGCATCCTGGCATTTGCCTGGAGTGATTTGCGAAACCATGGAAAACCCAAATCTGGATGCCCAGACGGGGATTCGAACCGCCGTCCTCCCGAATCTCATAAAAATGATACACCGATATGTTGACCTACATAATGGAAAGTTTTTTTCTACAATGCGGTCACCACAGCTGATAGCCGACATAATGCCGAGCAATTTGTCAATCCTAGGAATAACTTAAACATTTAATACTGCACAGGGTATTATATGACTGAACACGTACACGGTCGTTTAATGCTGTAGTACCTTTATTCACACAGTTTTGGTTTTAAAGAACACATATGCGCCAACCAACAACTGAAAATAATATTAATCCGAGAATACAGGTTCGCGAGAGTGAAAAGTACCTTCATTTAGCGTAAATTCAGTTACTATCATGTCCACTGTTCACACAACAATCACTGTATAGTTATCCACTTAATATACACTCACTGAAGGAATGTTAATGTAGTTAGTTCAGCCTGGTCTGTCTGACCGAGTCGTAAACAACAGCCAATATACGGTGCCAGCGCAGAAGCGCGAATTTGAAATCCATTTACACTCGGGAGAATTCCACTACTCCACACTTACACGACACTCTCGCTGTTATGCTACCTTAATCAGCGACAATCATACACCGACTGCGACTGCTTACAAAGAGTCTAGCACTACGACGTATCAATTATCGACATCTTTGACTTTGATGAAATTTGACAGTTCGTTAGCTTATCGCTCTGTAATGTGACAAAGTGTCAACATGGTGGATGTCTTAGTGATTTTAATGTACCCTCCTTTCCACTTGATATCTGAAGGTTTGATTGAATACAATGACATGGAATTGATAATTATCTGTGTCAGAAAGAAATATATTGATCATTTATTGACACGAATTTGGTAGTATTCATAATTTCCTTGGACAATGGAAATGATTGATACCGTGCACCCATCACTAGATAAAGGTAATAAATACATGTAATATATTATAAGCTAAATATTTTTGTAGTTAGAGATGATAGTTATGAATTAATGAAAATAATATGAAGGTTGTTAAACTGTGAAGATATTTGTATCTTTTGGATATTTGTTGGTTAACTTGTTAGCGTCTATGAACTATCCTGCTTAAATCCTTTCACCTACCACACATAGACACACAAACTTTTTATATTTTATGTATTCCAAATACAACCATACATTTAGCAATAAATTGAGGTAGAAACAGTATTACTGATGAAATAATAAACTAGCTTTTTTATAAATTTAAACAATAACTCATTAAGCATTTATAACTTTAAAATCACGATTATACAAAAGAAATTGTACTTACATGAACTAATATGCTGCCAAATTGATGTTTCTAATAAATATTAACTGATTTTTACTCAAGCTTCTTCCAACATTTACCTAATATAGCTTGTGACAGCGCGTTTCTCTTTCTTTTACACTAGTGTTGTCATTGCTGCTTGTTCTTATTGGTGATAGATTTATTTTGCACCACTATCCAAATTTTTAATGCCTCTGTTGCTATATCTTCACAGCCACAACAACACATCAGGGAGGCTTATTAGGGTCTTCGGTGGTTTAAATTAATATACTGATTAATTAAAAAGTCCACCAAAAGGTTATGTTGAAGATTTGTTTATTTTTTTCTCAAAACGAAGTCAGCTATATTCACATGCATAGATACAATACAGAGATGCACTTCTGAGTAGTCGCAAAGATAATCTCTCTGTAAAACTGAATACTATACTGTCTGGATACTCAGTCTTTCTGCCGATCTGTTTATATAGTCTCTATCGAAATTTCTGGAATTCTTCAAAGGCATCCGCCCGATATTTCTCGAACATTAACAATCACTCAAACAATCAAACATATAAAAAAAACAATCAGAATTAATACAAAATCACATAACAACATTACCAAATGATCAGAAATGGTAATTAGAGATACTTAAATACAAAATTATTTACAGAAATCACTTCAAACTGTAGAAAATTGTCCTGTAGACATCGTAACTTGCATTAATACTTGGAATTACACACATTTAAGCAATTTTCTTACACAGTTCTGTTCTTAAACATATTAAATGGACTTTAAATAATTTTCTTTCATAAAATAAAAGTCTATATACACTGATTTACAAGAAATTACAAAACAAACATACCAGATCATATTCAAGCAAACTTTACCTCACTACAAATACTTCATACAGTACAATACTATTCAAAATTCAGGTATGAGGGCTGTTACAATGCGTACTCCCACATTCACTTTTGAGTGTAGTGAAATACTTCTTCCACCAACCTATTTGAGTCGGAATGACAGGAAAGATAAAATTAGAGAAATAAGGTGCCAGACTGATTCTTATATGAATTCTTTTTTCCCTCGTACCATTAGGGATTGGAATGCACAGCAAAGAGATTAGCTTTGGTGCTGAGCACCCTCTGCCACCCACAATTTTGTGAATTGCAGAGTATATATGTAGATGTAGAAGTAGTTGCTTTGAATTTTTCTTCTATGCAGAGTCACAATGGCGCCATTCCATTGATTGCCATTTTGTTTCGGGCTCAAAAATGGTGAACCCAGATTTCATCAACTGCCACAATATCTACATCTACATATATACTCTGCAAATCACAAAACTGTGGGTGGCAGAGGGTGCTCAGCACCAAACCTAATCTCTTTGTTGTGCATTCCAATCCCTAATGCGAAAAGAAGACTTCCCCCTCAGATTCAAAATGTTGCAGCAACTCAAAGGAAATGTTATTTCTGAGATTTTTGTGTTCCTCTGTAAGACGACGTGGAAACCTTTGTGAACACTTTTTCGCGTAACCAAGAGCACTGACGATTACATCCACACTTCCTTTGCTGATTGGCACACTGTGGAAAAATTAATATTTTATGTTATTGTCCTTTGTAAAATCAATATTGGTAGATGATTGGTCTCTTTGAGTAAGATCTAGATGTTTGTTTTGTGAATTGAGGAGCACTATTTGGCAAGCACCAAGCAATGTTTGGCCCAATGTGGTAACCATAATCCAGAAATCTCTGGTTCTAAAGGCGATGCTGCCCAATTTGATGACGACTTTCATATTTACACACTTCTTGAATTTCCACTCTTCATTGTGTGGTTACTGTCCATGTTTAACTCGAATAGAAAAACAATATTGACAACAATTGACTCATATTAAAAACAATCAGAACTTAATGCATAATCACTTACAATCATTACAAAATGGTCAGAAATGGAAATTAAAGATACTTAAACACAAAATTACCCACAGAAATCATTTTAAACTGTAGTAAATTGTCTTTTTAGACATCATAACATGCCTTAATACTTGGAATTATGAACATTTAAGCAATTCTCTTGCACCATTCTGTTCTTAAACATATTAAATGGTCTCTAAATAATTTATTTTCATAAAACAAAGCCTATTTACATTGATTTACAGTAAATTGCAAAACAAACGTGCAAGATCATATTCTACCAAATTCCAGCTTACTACAAATGCTTTATAAAATACAATTCCATTTAGTTTTAGCTTTTAGGGCTGTTATATGCTGTTTCTAAACAAGCAGAGATGTTTAATTCCTCCCTCAGCAGAGGATGCTGATCTGATGGAACTCCTGCTGACTTTTTGCCTGCTGCTGATGTATTAGAATCACAGTGGGTGTTAATGAATGTAACATTGAGCATAACAGTTAGTTTATATGAGTGCCTTCCCATCTCAGTGAAATGTGTGTTTAATACATCAAATACTTGTTTGCCATTGTTCACACAGGTTGGATTTGACTCAGTGTTTGAATTTGGGTGGAGACGCAATACGATATGTGGCTGAGCTTTCAAACCTACGTAAATTATTTCTTGTGGAATTAAGTGCCAAAAAACTACAACCTGGTCTGAAAAGCATCCTGAATATGACGAGTCTGGAGGTCCTGAACCTCAAAAATATGCACGACGCCAGATATTTCCATCTTGACAGAATTCCCGAGAAGCTCATCAATCTCAGGTGCGTATTACGTTGTAATGTACTGCTGCATGTCTCACTCGCAGAGTTGTTTATTTGTAAATAAAAATAAAAGTTCTGTAATAGTTCTAGAGATGTGCTGTCTCCAAATGGTTGGAAATTGTACCATGCACTTTCCAGATAATTTTTTCACGTTGTTAAAAATGTCGTCGTAAGGCTTGGATATCGGTGGAATATATATATGTACCTGCTCATTTGCTGCAACAGTGACATAACTAAAAAAATGTCAATTTTATTGGAGAATGAATTCAAATGTTTCATTTGTAATAACTTTATGCATTCAAAAGAAAATAACTTATCTGCATGTTTTATTGAAATAATACTGTATAAAAGAAGGGAAATTGTATAGAATCAGTTGTAGTATATATGAAAGGAGTCCATCCTAAGAGTGTAAATCAAAACAGCTCGTATTTTTAATTATGTCATTGTTGCAGGAAATGAGCAATAACCAATAGGATTTTTTGTGTTGGTTAATCTAATTCTTTTGTTTTGTAGATGTAATGGTGTGAATTTTTACATTATTTCAAGTGCAGTGGATGAATATTAGAACAGCTCTGTGGTATATTAACGTGAGTTGAATAATGAAATAACTTGTGATATCATGAAAGAATGGAAGTTTTTCCCGATGCATTAATTATATAAAAAAAAATCATGGGCCTCCTACCATGTTTTATCATAGAATTAGCGTGCAAACCAAAACCAAAATATCTCAGAAAATGCCACACGAATATGAAGAGAAAATATTGTCTTTCCGTCGCTTTATTATTCAACATAAAAAGGAAACAAGTGTGGAACTAAGCCAAATAGTGAATATGGATGAAACTCCTGACATCTGACAAGTAACAGAACTGTTGCCATGAAAGGTGCTAAAACTGTAACTATAAAAACAAGTGGACATGAAAAATATACACTTTCATTTAGTGCTGACAGTACTAAATTTGATCCAATGATCTTTTTCAAGTGCAAAACAATGCCAAAATCTTCTGAAATACTGTTGCATGTGTTGTGGTTCACATCATAGATGAGAAGGGTTGGATGGACAGGCTAGTATGAAATTATGGTTTAATAGAGTGTGGGAAAGAAGGGAAGGTGCTTTATTGAAGCTATTGTGCACCAACCCTTAAAACCTGTTAAGTTCTACTGTAGTGCCAACGTACAAGTGTGTATTTGAATCATTTTTGTACTAATTCCAATGCCATTTTGACAGTGTCCTTGAATCCATTTCAATGTGTCATCTAGTTTTGGTCATTATTGCATTCAGTCCTCTATTTGCACTGCAGTGTTTATTGATGACAGACAAATGATATTCTCAAAAGATTTGAATCATAGGTCTAACACTGTGATAACGAAAATTCTGATTATCTCCCCTTTCTCCAAATACCACCTTTCTCCACTCTTTTCTTTTCCTTCCTTCTGGTTCGCTAGTTCCCATCTCCGGAAGTTCTGCTGCAGTGGTGCCTGTCGGGGAAAACTCTGACTGCTCTCACAGTGAAAACAGTCGTTGAGGTTGTTGGAATCACGGCTGTTGGCATGTTCTGGTAGTGGAAGGTACAATTTGTGGGTGTGGACTGTTTGTCTGTGGCCATTCATTCTGACGGTGTGGTGAGGCCTATGTAGGAAACTAGTGCAGTGGTGCAAGTTAGTTGGGATATGACGCGAGTACTTGAACACGTGGCATGTCCAGTGATGCGGAAAGTTTCCCCTGTGTGTAGGTTTGGAATATGTAGTGGTGGGTGGAAGCTTGCTGCAGGTTTTACAGCGGGGTCTATTGCAAGGATAAGATCCATATGGTGCTCTTGGAGAGTCTGACAGAGGGTATTTGTGGACTAAGATGTTCTTAAGATTGAGTGGCCTGATAAAACATGCACGAAGGACATTGGGTAGAATTTTGGGTATATCCTAGATACAAGATACCCACCTGGACTTAACCACCATTAAAATCCACTTAACCCATCACATTTTATTTTCGCGTTTATACCGTACCCTTACTGCATATGTTTGTTTTACCATCGCCTGCAATATATTCTCAGACATTGCGTACCGATATATCTTGATAGTGTACTCCTTAGCCGTTCCCCCCCCCCCCTCCCCCACTACTCGCTTAGTCATTAAGTAATGTTCGTTGTGTACACACTTATGGAGCCTAATAGCCCGTTTTTCTACTAGTGAACAAGGAAAATGCAGAAATATTGTGTAGTTGTTTGTCCATTATAAGTGTTTCCTCTCATCGCATCCGTCCACTTGGGTATATGGTGGGTTAATTTCCCTTTCTTTTCTTATTTATATCACCCAGAAGCCCCTCCCATTTTCCTTAATTTTATCATATATTTATTTTAGTGTTATTTCTACTCTTTTTTATATTCAATCTCGCCTCAGTCCTTTTCCTCCTACAATACATCCATCCAGTCAGCTAATACTGAACAATTGTCTATCAGATGGAGTTTACTGTTTGTGTTAGTTTTTTTCGTTAAATTATCATTATTTGTGACTTAACCCATGGTAAATGGTACTTTCTTTTCTTTCCAAATTGTTTTTTATCTAAATATGTGACTAGCTCTTTTAATTACATATTTCACATCACTTGCTACAATATTTTTACTGTCCAATTTTTTTTGAGACAGGATTAGATAATTATATCTACAGAGCGACATTCACATAAAGAAACATTTACTGCAGGGTCCTGGACGCGAGGGGAATCGACATGGACTACAGAGTACTGGATCGGCTACGGAAGGAAATGCCGAGGCTGCAGGTGAAATATGAGCGATGAGATGAAGAGTGATGATAATCAGGAAAAATGTTGTGTGCTCGAAATATTTCTTTAGTTTTTTGTCTCTGCTGTTATCTTTAATTTTTTTTAAAATTAATTTGAATTGTAATGTAGCACGTGCTCCAGGGGCAATTTCTCTAGTCATCTATTTAGCACCCCTTTTTAATAGTGCCTTTTTGATGTTTAATATTTATATTGGATTATAAAGTAATGGCTATTTTTCTAACATTCTATGTCACTCATTACTTTTCACTGTCCATATTTTGTGAAAAGAATATTTTTATCATGAAGTATGGTAATAGCTTCTGGCCTTAGCCTTTTTTGGTAAGGTTAGTGATATATGGATATTTTGATAAGTACTTGTACTTGGCTGCCTTTTTCAGAAATAAAACAATAATTTAACAACAAAACAATATTTTTTATTGTATTTTTTCTTCCATGGATTCCTTTGAATGGTTATTTTTATTTTTTTATTGCAGTCTGGGGGCAAGTAATATCATTTTCCTATCAGTTGGTATTTTAGATAGTAAGGAGTTTACGAAAAAATGTGTGTATCCCTCATAATGTTCTCCTGTTAACGAAGGGTTTATTGTTTGTGTCTTTTCTGTGTGTTCGCGCCCCACATCTATCATCTCATTTCCCTATGCTAATTTGATTCCTTTCTGCTACTTAGCGTCTTGATTTCGTTGTTACTATATATATATATATATATATATATATATATATATATTAGATATTGGGATAGGAGAAAAACCACCGCTTACCAAAGATGAGGGCTCCAGCGGCGTCAAAACACGAAAAAACACACAAACACAAACATAATACAAATTTTCGAGCTTAGCTCTTCATCAGGTTGTAGGATGAGGTGGCTGCCCCGCGGAAGCTAGCAACCAACTGAGGAGACCACACGGGGTGCACATGGTCGGCTGGTCGGGGTGGAGAGGGAGGGGGGAGAAACAACATGGCGGGAGGCGGGGGTGGGGGTGGAAGGACCTAAGCCCGAAAATGATAATTAGACTGCACAGTGGAAATGCGGTTGCGGTCATAAGGTCACTGGCATAAAACAAACCAAGGAAAACCGGGGGTGAGGGGGTGGAATCTACTGAAAATGATCTATAAGTGCCCCCATAAAAAATTTATTCCACACGCAAAATTATTGAAAATATTACACATGAAAAAATATTGCAAAAAAAAAAAATTTCTCTCGTGTGTTTTATATTATCATATTTTTTCCGTGTGCAGTATTTTTTCGTGTGTAATATTTTCAGTAATTTTGCGTCCCTGTGTTTTCCTTGGTTTGTTTTATGCCAGTGACCTTATGACCGCAACCGCATTTCCACTGTGCAGTCTAATTATCATTTTCGGGCTTAGGTCCTTCCACCCCCACCCCCGCCTCCTGCCATGTTGTTTCTCCCCCCTCCCTCTCCACCCCGACCAGCCGACCATGTGCACCCCGTGTGGTCTCCTCAGTTGGTTGCTAGCTTCCGCGGGGCAGCCACCTCATCCTACAACCTGATGAAGAGCTAAGCTCGAAAATTTGTATTATGTTTGTGTTTGTGTGTTTTTTCGTGTTTTGACGCCGCTGGAGCCCTCATCTTTGGTAAGCGGTGGTTTTTCTCCTATCCCAATATCTAATATATCCGCTCTCAGCGCCTTTGTTTCCAAACAATCTATATATATATATATATATGCAAACCGACTGTAAATTTGTAAGATTGTGAGTGACAGGTTTAGAGGTGGGTGTTAGTTTAGGTTGACACCAGGGATTAGGGTTGTAACGTAGCTCTGCATCTGCAAGTTGTGGAAGTTCTGCATGAAATCATACCTCAGCGTATGCAAGTTTTTCAGTGGAGGTATAATGTAGGTTTTGTTTACATCAAAACATATTTATATGTTTTATAGCCTATTCTATTCTTTGTATACAAAATCTGAACCCTCGTCACATACCTAACAGTACGGCTATTTTTTTCTTATGGTCCGACAAACGTGTAACAATGAGTTGAATTACAGGTGGGGACTTGCCTGTAAAGTAAAGTGGCCCATTAACAGTCCACCTTGTAGAATCTCCCTGTAGGACTACCACTGGATACGCTCACAACACACAAGATGTTCCAGCCAGAGTTTTTTCCTCTTACTTTAATCCACCATATTCGTGTCATCACCACATACTTGTTGGGCACTAAGTAGCTCCAGTCTACCATTTATGATCCAACGTGATAGGCTGTTGGATGGGAGAGACATGAGTTGACTGGTCTTGGAGTCCCACAACATCTAATGCATCATACATGTACTCCTGCAATCTGATTCTTGGTACAACAAGAGTTTGACATCGAGAAGTCGTATCACCGTAGGTGCTACAAGTTGCACTGTGAATGGTGGAAAGGCGAATGCAGTGACCTGATGCTTGTCGCTTGAATTATTTGAGCCGCAAATTCAGCAAAGTTCATATGACAAAGATTATTTTGTTGGCACTTGCAAAATCATGTATCCAATTTAATTCACTTATTAAGTTATCACGCATTTTTTAATGTTGGAATATGAGGTCAAAAAATTCAATCTGGTGGTATTATAAGGAAATGAACAATGCTTATGTAAAATACAGAATTTGTGATAAAAAATATACATGTATTGATTTTAAGTTGATTTTAATAATACATTATATTATAAATGATTATAAATTTATTTTTTCACCTGTGCCTCCATTTCCACTTAACCTCTGCTTCCATGGAGGTCAAGGGCTAATACATGTGCATCCACAAAGATGATCTCCTTTACAATCTTAGCAAGGGTCTCATGGAAAGGATGTTTTGATATGACAGTTCCAATCTACAGAGATCCAAAGATTTAGTGATGTCTGGAAAAACTTTGATTGTTGGAATCATGTGAGCTGGCATGGATTGTCACTTGGTGGTTTGGTTTGGCAGTAAGGATTAGAATGGGTAGCGGTGGCTGGATGCATGCTAAATGTTTTGCAGTGAGATCTACTGCAGGGGAAATATCCTATACGGAAGTCTGGGAGAGTTGGAAGGTAAGTGCTTATGGACCAATATGATGTTCAGAATAGGAGATCTCCAAATGCAAGTGCAGGAGGCAGTGAGTAGGATTTTGGGAAGGGATATGCATTTCAGTAAAGGAACATTGTAAGTCATGTCCACGGTGAAGGATCTGGTTGATGGATTCCAGACAAGGAGAGAATGGAGAATGTGGTGATGAATATTGGTCTGCGATCATCTTTAGAATATGCAGAATGTTAGTTATGGGTGGTAGCACTAGACATTTGCTTTTATGCAAGATCAGGGGCATAGGAGAGGGAAATGAGGGCTTGGGATAGTTTTTGGAAATACCTGCAAATTGATTCATCACTGGAACAGTTGCTTCTGCCTGCGGATTGTAAGGCTGTACGGGAGGGTAGATTTGGTGTGGAACGGACCACAACTGTCAAAGTGTAGGTATGCTATAAATATGTTGGCTTGATATGCACAGTGGTGTGGAGGATACATCGTGCTTCAGGTAATGTCCACATCAAAAAAGGTAACGTGGGTGTGGAATAATTGAGAGATTTTTTTAGTCGTGTTCTGTTTATGGGATGTTTAACAGTTGAGACTGAGCGTGGTGGTGAGCGGTAACACTATGGCCTCGCATTCGGTAGGATGCGGATTTCGAATCCCCATCCAGGTTTATGTTTTCCATAGTTCCACAAATCAATCCAGGTAAAGCTTCTTTTCTCTCTCTCTGATGAAGCATTACTAGTTCATATGTAATGACGAGAGGGAAACCTGGTAAGTTTTTCGATTTTTTTCCGAAGTACAGGCAGGGAAGAATAAAATATACTAGTTCTGAGGTGGCCTTAATACATTGATAATTTATTATTAACTTAAATAAAGAGAACGTGAATTTGTATTGCTATTGTAAACCCTACTGGCTAAGAGAGGCTAAAGAGGGACTCGATAGAATGTTTGGAAACTTCAGTCCTGATGTTCCCAGTTTCCGGTACTGTGTATTTACTACTAACCACAAAGCTAGGTAACTATATTAAAATACTGTCGGTCTATCACTGAGGCATCTTGTAAGTGCAGTCATATAAGTTAAGTAGAAATGAGGGATGTAAACAGAACAACACAGCACCAAAATCACTGTATAGATGAGGAGAAGTACCACACAGCTGTGGCATATAGTTTGTTGCATTAATTTTTAGGCAACCGGGTACATAGACTTGTTTTGTTATTTTATTTTTGCTTAGATATTTGAATCTGGTCGAAGTCGAGGTAATGGAACGGGGTGGATTTCGGCCATGGGGTTTAATTCTGCTGCATAATTTTTTACTTTTGCTATGTAAGGAATAAACATTATCATTGTTTAGAGAGTGTAGAATTTTTAATTGCCTGGTATTGATTCAGTGGATGGTCTACAATGATGTATCGTCTGTAAATACAATACCGCATATTTGGAAACTCATTTAATTTTCAGTGTCTGTTAGATGTCGTACTGGAACTACTTGAGCAGCTCCCACAGCTCTCCCCAGCAGAGGTCGTGCGCCGTCCGTCCCTCGTGGTCCCTCGCCGTCCTGTCCGCCCCGGCCTCCAGCAGCGCTCTCACCACGGCGGAGTGACCCCAGCTGGCTGCGCAGTGCAGTGGCGTCCAGCAAGCATCGTCCCTCGCGTTGACGTCTGTGGTCTCCAGCAGCAGCCGCGCCACCTCCACACTGCCTCGCCATGCCGCCGCGTAGTGCAGCGCAGTGCTCCCCGTGTTGTCTCTGGCAGTGGAGTCCGCGCCGGCCGCCAGCAGCGCTCTCACCGCCTCCTCGTCACCGTGCCACGCCGCCCAGTGCAGCGGCGTCCACTCGTCTTTGTCTCTCCCGTTGACGTCCGCCCCCGCCGCCGCCAGCGTGGTGACGGCTCTGCTCCTGCCCTCATGCGCTGCCCACAGCAGCGCAGTCCGCCCCCGCTGGTCGGTGCCGCCCCCGGCAGCGCCCTGACTGCGCTCACGCTGCCCGTGTCCGCCGCCAGCAGCAGCGGCCTCTCGTCCCCCGCAGTGGTGTCCGCCCCCGCCGAGCACAGTAGCTGCGCTGTGGCCGCGTGTCCCGCCGCCGCCGCCAGCTGTAGCGGCGTCCTGCCCTCTGTATCCCTGCACTCCGCCTGGGCCCCGGCCCTCAGCAGCACTCCCGCCACGACGGGCCCCCCGCCGCCTCCACACGCCGCCGCCTCGTGCAGCGCAGTCCACCCGTCACTCTCTCTCGCCGCCTCCAGGTCCGCTCCCGCCTCTAGCAGCATCCGCACGGCGGCGGGCTGGCCGTGCCTCGAGGCCACGTGCAGGGGCGTCGACGACGCGTCGTCGACTGGCTCGCTGGCCAGTCCTGGCCGGTGCCGCAGCGCCATCCGCAGCAGCTGCAGGTGTCCCGCCTCACACAGCGCACGCATCACGTGGCGAGCTGTCTCTGGAGCCTCCAGCTGGCGCTTTATGATCTCCAGCTCGCTGCAGCTGATGTGACCGGCCTCCAGCAGCCTCTCCAGGTCCTCAGGAAACAGCCGGACAGGTCTGGAGACCACTGCCTTCATCGCGAAAGCGCTCAACATCACATCAGCCGTCTCGTCCATTGCAGACCTGTACCAACAAACAGCAAATACACATAAGCACAAATCACGCTTTAAAAATATCAACACTATTTTTACCACTACTAATTCATTTATCTTAACTATTTGTTTATATACGTTTCTGATCAAATATTGTTATATGTACTTGATCTTAAAAATTGAAAAATTATTGTAAACATGAACCAAAAATTTCAGCAGAAAATTTATTCGGAGACGGATCGCTATCTTCCAGTACCGGTATTACGGGAGGCGGAGCTATTGTTCTGCTGTCGCATTATGTATTACCTGGTGGAGTACATATCAGACATGTGTATGTTATGTCTCTATTAGTCGATATTGGTTTGGGGAGGAAACAAGTTTGCAGAAGAAGCTTACAGAAAGAAGAGACAGGCTGGTAGGTCATATTTTGAGACATGCTGGATTGGTTAATATGCTGGTGGAAGGAACAGTCGAACGTAAGAATTTTAGAGGTAGACAGAGATTAGAATATATGAAGCAGATAACTGAGGACGTGGGTTGTAAGGGGTATGTAGAGATGAAGAGGTTAGCACAAGATAGGAAGGGATGGAGGATTGCATCAAACCAGTCGAAAGACTGACGACAGCAAAAAAAAAAAGAAAACAATTACGTGCTCTCGTAATGTTGATTGGTAGCACTTATCAACGTATCCTCCAGTACGCAAATATCATTTTCAAACCATACACTACAACACCGCTCAGCGATCTACCGTCCGTTGGAGGTTTTTCGCAGTCAAAATTCCAGCGCATCGTGGATTCTGATCCTCATCGACCATGGCACATGTTGATCCACACAGCCTCCTCACTTCACGGTATCCAGACTGTCCCAGGATACAAATAACCAACCACTCGTTCTCTTTACGGAACGGTACCTGCAACACGTGCCGTAGGTACGATTTCTTAAGAAATATTTTTTTTAATGACCAAAATATTTTTTTAAAAAAATATGTGAGAATGGCAAAACAGAAAACTGCGAATTCTGTTAATTAGTGCTGCAATAAACTGAATGTTGTTATAGCAAACACGATCACAGCACTCTGCCGCTAGTTACCGCCACTGCAGCACTGTCACTCGAGGCCTCAATCACTGTTAATGACTGCCAAGAGTATACAAAGAAAATAGGCGCAACGTAGCCACGATGTTTACAGAATGTCTCTTTTTTTGGCGTCTATCGATTATATCTGTTGTTAAAAATTATGTTTGTCTGCTATGTATATAAGTTAATACTATAACCGCTCACTCAACCGACACATTTTGGCAAACTGAAACGATGGATCTATCACGCCTGTATCAAATTAACCGATTTGTTCCGAAAGCCACAATTATCGTTCGATTATTCTCGGGACGAGGAAGAAATCATAGGAAGTATCAGCATCTCCAATGCCCACACCGAGCGTGGTGGTTGAACGGTTAACGTTCTGGCCTCGCAATCGGGAGGACGCGGGTTCGAATCCCCGTCCCAGCAACCAAAGTTGTGTTTTCCATGGTTTCCCCAAATCACTCCAGGCAAATGCAGGGATGCTTCCTTCAAAAAGGCCATGGTCGAATTCCTTCCCGTTCCTTATCGTCAGTCCCACCCCTCCTCTAAAGACCTTAGCCGTCGACGAGGCGTAAAGCAGTTTAAAAAAAAAATTCCTATGGACATGTTCCTGTATTCCGAGCAAAGAATACGAACAGCTTGATCTTCGTTTCGAGTGCTTTGCCTGGAGACTTGTTTTGAATTTACTGAACATGGTGAGTGAGAGGTTAGCGCTCTGGCCTAGCATTCGGGATGACGCCGGTTCGAATCCCCGTCTGGGCATATAGATTTGGGTTTTACGTGGTTTCCCCAAATCACTCGAGGAGAATGCCAGTATATGGTTCCTTGTAAAGGGTATGGCCGAATTCCTTCCCATTGCTTGTTCGGAAGTCTACTCAGATGTCCATAAAATTTCAGCCTTTTTTTCTTCATGTCTGATTCAATGTTTGATATTTTCTGTGTAGTTTGAAGTCTATACTGTCCACCTTCATTCACTATGGGTCCCAGGATTTTCCTTTCTTCTTTCTTGATTTGTTCTGTTGCTTTTTTATGTTCATTGCTAATGTTTCACTTATCTACATATCTTGCATATGTAACTGCTATCTCAGTATTATAGCGTATTATAACTAATTAAATTTAAATAAATATTCTGATAGGGCTTATGTAATCAGGACTGTTTAATTTAATTAATTTTACACCAATATTCTGATAAGATTTTACCTTATTAGAAGCAGAGATAGTGAACTGATAAATTTTTACAATATTATTACACAAAGTAACTAATGCATTACATTGAAGGTGATGTCACAAGAAACCAGATTTTACACAGCAACATACGGTAATTGTTACCGACCATAGAAGGCGTTCATTTTATCCCATCCACATACATCTGGTTTCTGAAACCAGCAGTAAGCGTTTCGCCCTTGTTCTGTGGGTCATCATCAGTTCTTGTAAATGTAATACCGCATCAAACAAATGAAAATCTTTACAAATGACGTAATCTAATTTTAGAGTAACACTTCTTATCCCATTGAGCCAAAGTCAAAATCCTGTAGCTTCAGAATATACATTTTCTTCACTTCTTTACTCTATTCCAAAGGGGGAAAGAACGGGAAAATTATGTGTTTTATGATGACATGTTTGCTTACATATTTTATCCTTGAAAGTTATTTAAGTTTTCATAACAAGACACGCTATAAGATTTGTTGAACAAATGTTCCATCCTTTGATAAGTTTTTCCAGGAGCCTGCATTGTTTTTCCGATCACATGTTGCGCGCCGACTGACTTAGTGATAGGATGCACACTACGTGACGGTCATGTAGTTAACATGGCACCAGCCCACAGTCTGTTAAGCAGATTTGATGAATTTAGTGAATTTAATAAAATAAAAAACAACTTACTCAATAAGAGCCACTGTTACGAAAACGTTTTAAAGAGTTAAATTCATGGGTAAAGTATCACACCCTTTTGAAATAAAAACAGGGGTAAGACAAGGGGATGTACTTTCACCGTTATTGTTTAATTGTGCACTTGGGAAAATAATAATGGAATAAAAATATAAAAAGTTGAATAAGACTGTGTGTGAAAATTATGAATCTAAAAATCAATTGCATTGGATGATATGGCCCTGTTGGCCGAAACAATGGAGAAAGCAATAGAACAAATCCTTAAATTAGAGAAACAAGCAGCTGAACTAGGTCTTACAATTTCATTTGGAAAAAAGCGATTATCTTTACAAACAACAAAATAATTATTCAAAGGTTCAAAACAAAAAATAGAATTTAAATGTTTGGGGGAATGGATTAGTAGGAATGCGACAGAACACATTTTCAAGATAATAAAATAGTATACATCAAGAATGAAACTCTCCCTCTAAAAAAAAAAAAAAAAAAAAGGTGACAATCTCTTGGATACTATGCGTAAAAAGAGACTAAATTTCTACGGTCTTCTCAGAATGGACTCTGATAGAATAACCAAACACATTTTTTTATTTCTTCCGTAATCGCATAACGAAGCCTAATTAGTCCATAGAAACTGGAAAAGACCTAAGAGAATTAAAAATTATGGAAAAGTCATTACTGAATTGGCTTGTTTCCACTAAGAATAAATCTGGCGTATAGTAGTTTTTAATGATTAATCATGCTAAGGAGATAACAAAAAACAACCTTATTTAATATAAAAGATAAAGATTAGAATTATTTGTAGAAAATAAAATCGACAAAATCAGCCATAGTGACACGTGACCGCGAACGCTAATGAGAAAGCATTACGTCATAGCGTCCCTAGCGCCACAGAAGTGGTTGACATTTACATGTAATAGAACACCTTGCGTAGTAAATTTTTCGTTTGTAGCAACTTCTGTGTTGGTAATTTAGTTATTGTTAATTATTTGGTGAAAGAGAAGTTTAATTCATTATGGAACAAGGTTTTAGCAAAGCAACCAGTTGTAATTTGCCCAAAATTGACGCCGTAGCCGTTAGAAGATTTTTCGCCTCAAACATAGACTTCTGCTCGTCGGAATTATATACAAGTGTCAAATATATATTTAATATTATAAGCTGAAATCAGTTTCGTCAACAATAATCTATTGCTTAGACGTACGTTTTTAAGTTAATTGATATGGTTTTGATGTTACTTTTGCGAAGTATAAGCAACTGTTAGGGAGTTCTATAATTACCGTGACGTCGCAATCTGATAACGAATTCTTGTAGAACTCGACGAAACAAATCAAAAATAAAGAATAATGTTTTTTATTTTTATATATCTCGCTTCGTTTTCGAGATATAGCACGTTAAAAATGAGTTATAGTTCCTTGTGCTTTTGGTGACGTTGTTCGTACCGTGTCTTAATTTTTCAGTCGCATCACGCCTAAGGTATGTTTCTTTATATATATATATATATATATATATATATATATATATATTAACCTTTTCTAGAAAAATATATCCTCAAAAACAGGTGTGGTAAATTTTAAAGCTATGGCACTGCCAGTTTCCAGTCTGCTCTAAGCTTCATATCAGCCTAACAACATCATCTTTCAGTGACGATATCTCGAGAACCAAGAGAGATATTAAAAACAATTATTCTTTATTTTCGAATTGTTTCGTCAAGCTGCTTAAGAATCAATCATCAGATTGTGGCGCCACTTAATGATGTTTATTCTATGAAAAATAACACTAAAGAAAGATTTTAGAACATAAAACCAAAACAAACTCAACTCATACCTTATTACATTATCATTACTTGAAAAGTAGTGGTTCTGCAAAATTCATTTTTGCTTTGGATTTAGAAATATAGTATGCACAAACACTTACATCAAAATGGTCTTCACAAAAATAGATACTTCTGTCTGCAGGTAAACTTTGAGCATCCTCCCTCCTTGCTAGTTTTAACCACTTTCTCCGTATTTTTTCATTGTTTGGAACATATATAAATAACTTATCTGGTGTTTTTATTGTTGTGCTTCTACACTTCGGCACTACACAGTACTTATAAAACGAGGAACTCATGCTTAACTAAAGAAAATCTACACCTGCCATATACCTACACGAATGTTTACATTCATATCAGACGCTATGACGTCATCCAAGACGCCATGACAGTCTAGAGCGTTTTTGAGCTAAATTTAAATTCCCTTTTACAAATGCAAAATACATAATGTTAATGTTCGATTCTTTACAAAATAAGATGTTTTTTGAGTAAAATAGATAATAAGGTGAAGTATTAACCTATTTTTCAAATTTAGTCAACTACCCAATTGAACAGCGCAAATAAGATGAAAGGATAATTTTCCAAGAAAAATCTAAAATAAAGTTGAAACACGTCATCTCGGAAGAGGAAAGAAGAAGAAGAAGGTACGAGAGAATGAAGAAATACTGCGCGCACAGGAAGGAACAACATGCAGAGAAGGACCCCAAGGAGGATGAAATGGAAAAGGGACCAAAAAACAAACAAAAAATTCGTTTCTGAATGTTTATGTTTAGAGAGAGCGTTACACGTCAGAACTGCGTCTCGTGATAAAACAACAGACGGTCGCTGCGGTCACAGGGAGAACTGTTGAACATTGCAACAGACAGAAACAGCCCAGGTTTGTTTCTTTCCTGCCTCTCGCCGAACTACCAATATATCGATACAACAAAATCGATTAGTTTCAAATGGTTGATGGCACGCACCAATATGAGCTATTAGCGAACTTTATATTAAAAAAAAAATAATAATAATAATTGCGGGTCAGGGAGAATAAAATTCACCTATCAGAGGTTATTGGTGTTCAAAGTTGATAGGAAATTTCCTGGATTTTAACAAGTAGATTTTGTTAAGTTATTTTGTCGATTTCACAGCTAAGATAAATGTTTCTGCATTCTTTCACCAATCATATTTGTATTTATGATATTTTAACAGATATCATTGTAAGTTAAAAGTATCGTCAGTATAAATGCCTGGTTTAATCAAACATTTCAAAATTGCTTGGAATAGGCACAGCTTCAAGTATGAATGAGACCACCACAAAGCCATCCCAGCGGTGACCGACCAGACACCGTCACTAACCATTCACAACAAGTAGTCAAATTACAAGCCCCGTTACCTCTGAATTACAAGTAAGGAATAGGAACAATTTGTTTTGTATAATGCACACAGCGCGAGTATAGAAATAAGCTGAAATCTGTTATCACATCTGGAGTACCATCTAATGTCCCTGTCCTCGAGTATCATTCCACCACTCAACAATGAACAGACATTTCGTGTCATGGGGAAACTGCCACAGAATTTTGCTAGGATGATTTCTGAATAAATGGTACAAGCGGAACTTATTTTTTTTAAAGCACTGTTCGAACCAACGTCCTCAAAGAAATAGGAACGACGCTGCTGGTAACACGAATAAATAAAAATACAGCAATTAAAACTATATTACATCTACTTATAGCGCAATAGGTCCGTTTACACGTACGGTTTTTACGGCGGTTTTGGAGCATACGCTCCAGGCTCGCGCATCAATCCTCTACGTGTAAATGCTGGGTGGTCAGAGAGGCCTGGCGCGCAGGTCTAACGGGGCCTCGTGTTTACACGTGCATTGTCGGTCTGCAGTCTTGATGCGTCAGTGCAAGTTCGTTGTTGGTTCGAATTTCTGGCTGACTTTATTTAATTTTACCCTGCTTTAACAGATAAAAGTTTAATTGAAAAATACGGTCAAGAGATTTGGAAGGATTTATAGAACTTTATAAGAATTTTCTATATTTGTGGAAGGTTGAATCAAATGACTACAAAAAAAAAAAAAAAAAAAAAAAAATCGTAAATATGATTAGTTACTTAGAATTCAGTGAAAGTGCAAAAAAGATTTCGTTACTGAAAGGATTCAAGAAACTCGGCGGGCATTTCGAAAAGAACTGAGAAAAATATATGCAAGCAATTTCAAATCTTGGAGGGATATGCCAGTTGCCAAAAAACGAAGAGTAGGAGGCTAACATTACTCTGCAGTTATGTTCTTCCTCATGGCTGTGTCTTGTTTTGATATTTGTGGAGATACTAACTTTAACGTCACATTTTATAGGTAAGGGTGTCAGGGATTAGAATAAGCCACAAAGGGAAATGATGAACAATTTACCAAAAACGTTGAAAGAATTTAAAGTTAAAATTTGTAGAGGGCAAATGTAGGTGGGTGCAGGAAAGGGGGAAGCTGGGTGTGTAGGGAAATTTCCACAGGAGCATGCGCTCCATTGCAATTAAATTAAATATTATTATTATATATGGAATTGTCGTTTCGTAGACAATTTTTTAAATCATCTGGGTCATTTATTTTCCCGTTGTTCTCACAAAAGAGGCATGTGTCCATATAGATCTCTAATTTCGTACCATCTTTCCACCCATATACACTTTGTTTATTTAATTCTTTCTGCACCCAAAAAAAAAAAAAAAAAAAAAAAAAAAAAAAAAAAAAAAAAAAAAAATGTAAAGCAGCTCATATTGCTCAATTATATCATATCTTTTGGAGGATATTTTAAATACACTTATAAACATAAGCACAACTAACAAAGACAACAACGACCTGAAAGCCGAATGTTGCAAGCTTGACCGTCTACAAAACTTTCCAACCCGGCGGAAAGTCCACGCGCCACGGGATAACGCTCCAGCCCGCAGTCCTGGAGTGTTGACGCTCCAACCTCACGCTCCGGCGCGGCAGTCCGGAGCGTCGTTCCAAACCGCCAGTTTGGCGCGTACGTGTAAACGGGCCTAATATGGCTCCCCAGCTCACTAGAATTACCAATTTACGGTTTAGGTGAAGCAATTCTGAAGCGAGAAACAATTACCAAACCTAATGGAGTATTTTCGTAACAGGCGCCAACATTGTTGTTGCGCAAACCAATGAAAATGTTTATTCTACGCCTTACTTAATTTCGCAAATTGTGCAAACTGTGACAAAGTAATTTCGTTATATCAACGTTCAATCCGATACAGAACATATACCTAATAACAGATCTCTCTTTTCCTATTATTATTATTATTTTTTTTTTTTTTTTTTGCTTATGGCTTTACGCCTTGTCGACGTCGAGGTGATTAGAAACTGCATAGGACAGGGAGCAAGAGACGGGAACGAATTCGGCTCTGGCATTTTGTAAGAAGTATCCCGGCATTGGCCTGAAGTCATTTAGGGAAATCATGGAAAACCCAAATCTCGATGGCCGTATCTGGATTAGAGCGTTACTAGATAGTACTCCCATCTGCCACGAGGAGCGCTAGTGGCGCATGAGTAATTGCATTCTGCATTATTCGTGGCGATAACTTTTAAAGGTACCAAGGCTATTTTTACTATCACTGAACGACTAATGACATTTATAATAAACTAACTTTCAGTATCATTGGTTGAAGAAATTAAGAAAATCTTGCTTAATATTTGTGTCGTATGAGACAAGAAGCAAAGAGAATATCAAACGCATAGAGCACCTTACTCTGTCTCCACTACGTGGTGTTCTTTGAGCAGGTCAATTTAAAAGCGGTTAAGAACATTTAAATGTGAAACACTGACACACGAGATACACCATATGCGATAGCGTCGGCAGAACAGTCGGCAGCCACTTCTCAACACATATTTTACGCAACGATAAAATAAAACGATTTGAAATTATCAATGAAAACAAAATTCCTCGTGCATTATACTACAAAAAATAGCGTGCCTTTATAATATGGCTTAGATTGATTCACATCGGGCTGCAATATACTTGCGTTTAGTTCGAAATGAAGAGTGGATCAGAATGATACAGTATGCAATTTGTCAAGGCACGAGCAACTTAGTTTCGACTGATAACTTAAAATCACTGACCGTGGAGGCCTCGGGTTCGAATCCTCGTCCGGCCGTTCAGGTTTGGGTTTTCCCCAAATCACTCCAGGTGAATACCGGGATGGTTCCATCAAAAGACTATGGCCAAATTCCTTCCCGTTCCTTGCCCGCAGTCTTTTTCCGTCTCTAAAGACCGAGACGTCGACAAGACGTAAATCCATCAGCAAAAAAGAAAAACAATTACATGAAACCGCTTCATTTAATTAGTAGTGTCAAAGATAAAATCCGATTAGAAATGGACGCTACTGTATTGCCTACGGTATCGCATATGGTGTAGTTCAGGGATGGGGAACCAATGGCACGCGACCAAATAATTTTGGCACGGCATTAATTAAGTAGGTATCTAATCCATAAAAGTAATTTATTTTTTCGTCTACATAATTTAAGATCATGGTAACAAAGTTCATCGTGAACAAAGCCAGCAATGCCCGAACAACTACAGTTTGCTCAAAAGTTGATTTCCAGCAAATTTTTTACCGAACGGACTGAGTGAGCAAACGCAAGCGACGTGAGGAGCACTAATCGTTGACTTCTTATACCGATTACGCATACGCACCCATTTTCCCCCCTTTCCTGTACCCAACTACTTTTTCCGTCTACATACTTCAACTTCAAATTATTTCAAGGTTTTTGGCAAATTATTAATCAATTCTCTTGGTAACTTATTCCAGTCCCTCGTAAATTACTTACAAAAGAAAATCTTCTCACACCCTTGTTCCTGAAATCGAGAGCCAGTTTGCGGTCACGGTCATATTTTCTCTTCCATGTATTACCTTTAATTCTTACTACCAATATCTTTCCACGCCTCGTCACCAATATACGCCTTATACATTACCATGATTCTTTTCACTCCCCTCCTGTCTTCCAAATAATTCCATTCGAGCTCTTTTATCATGTCTGTTACTGACTGCGTTCTGCAGTAATATTCAGGGGTAAATCTAGCAGCCTTTCTTTGCACCCTCTCCAACTCCTGTATTTGAAGCCAAAATGGGGGTCCCATACTACACCACTATATTCAAGGAATGGTCTGACCAAAGTTTTGTAATCCAAGTCCTTTAAATTTTTTCTTTAAAGACTCGCTTCGAAACCGTGTGTCAGATGACTCCGATTCAGCTTGCATTCTGCTAAAAGTAACAAAGAATGAAACCAATATAAGTTATTTGGCATCAATTTTCAACAACAGAAGTCGCGCTAGTTTCATATATTTAAACAAACACATAAGTTTTCATGTTAGCATAAAAAATTTATATTGCGGTTAAAAATATAAATTTTTAAGGTGTTAGTAAGCTGTTTAGTTTTATTTCTTTTACCATTAATCACTAAGTCATGATTGTTTGATGGCACGCCGTGGCTTCATTCAACGTTTCTTTAGAAAAAATGGCACGTTGACCAATAAAGGTTCGCCATCCCTGGTGTAGTTAGTGTGACAGTATGTGTTATAAAGTTTCTTTTTGCTTTAATATGGACGTTTTGTGGAAAGGTATGACGTCAGCAACGTGTGTACCAAATACCACACGGAAGGGAGCGTCCATGAACCACGTGGCTCCATTTTGGCCTCCTGTCCACGCCCCCTCCCCTTCCCCCCACCCCCACGTAGCCTGACGTGACTTTACACCCCCTCCCCCTCCCCCCCACCCCCCGG
>JARYHS010013911.1:0-14108 GCA_031002005.1 Vandiemenella viatica | reverse complement strand
ATTAGGAAAAAACTTAAAACTTCTTGTATGACATGAGGACTGGACATTCTGGAGCAATGAGCCACTTTGGCGCGTTTATTCAATGTAATTTTACACGGCCTTATACGTTATATTTTTAATTTTTAAATTGAACTGGGTTTTCAATAAATACAGCAACCTTAAATCTGTCAATAAGAAATATTGTAATTTCCGGCTATTGGAAAACAGTAGACGGAGCGGAAATTATTTCAGGGCACAAAGAAATACTTTTGGGAATCAGACTTGTCTATGTATATTGTTGGATAACTTCTTTCACTATTGGGAACATGACAAGTATAATTCATCAGGCTCCAAACACGGAATATAGTAATGATGTTTAGATTATACACATAGACATAATTTTCCATCACATCAATGTATTTTTCTTTTGATGGTGCTATGGAACCCGGATAGTTTGCCTATAATATCCCTCTTCTACATTTCGCAGTCAGACAGGAATGGAATTGACTCTGAGTACACGTATGACAGCTGAATGCACTGGCTGTTATCTTAGCCTCAGGCAGAAATTGTCCTTGTCATCCATCTTCTTCGACTTCGGCGCATTCAGCAGTAGATAAAAACCGCTGAAGAAAAGGAGAGGACTGGATTTTTCGTACCTTGCGGTTGAACTGATGGGAAAACAAGTATAAAAGACGGTCATCGATGTCTCATCTGAAGATACTGTTGTGGGTGAGTTATTTAAAAAAAAAAAAAAAAAAAAAAAAAAAAAAAAAAAACTTATTGTAAAGAATAAAAAATGTTTACAATGTTTTCAGTTGTAATGTAAGAAAAACTTCGATATGTATTTACAAAGTTTCATTTCATCAATTCAGTTTATTTCGTTCAACAGTGTAGCACACTTTCATTTGGTTCGTTTATTAATCTGAAGCATGAAAAATGACTGTAAACAATGCTAAACTTGAATGTCACCAAAATTAAATGCACTCAAAATATCTATAATTCACATAAAATTCAGTTCAGTTAAGGTTCCACATGGAATAAAGAAATTATTTCTTTCTATCGTTTAACCTTATTTTGAAACTTAATTAGAAGTCTGCGTATTTTAACGGGCACATAAGCAGTAAGCAAAAATGTGATATTGCATGTGTCTAGGCCCAACATGTACGATAAGACGTAAAATTTATTGTTGTTTATGTTCAGTTTCCAAATATTTCACAGGAACATAAATATTACTGCAAAATTAGAGAAGTAGGTTCTAGACGTCCCATGAAAGAACGAATATACTACCTGAAAATCACTCGGACTTTTGAACCAAATGTTTGTTCCAATATTTTGTAACTCCAATATTTTCATCGCAGGTGGTTACTAATAGTATCCAATAGGCATGTTTAAATTAATAGATTTTAGAAATTATTACAAAAATCTATTTCTGATCCATGCTAGCAAGTGGGTAACTCATACCCACAATAGATTTCTTGAAGTATTTGTCATTGAAAAGAGTCCTGCATATAGGCCTATATATCTATCGCATAATTATAACATTTGTAATTCAATGTGCATTACCTCTTCCAGCTAGCACTATATATGCCTTTGTTTAATGTTTCCCATCGATCAGCATTTTTTTTTCATGTTTTCACTGAACAGTCTCCACACTGGAAAGAACAATTTAAATTCAGTTCAATTCGGTCACTGAAATTGAAGGCGAAGAATTACAATAAACTTTGATGGAATCAGAGTAAACTTCGTTTAGTATTTGAGTTTTTAAAGCAAACTTAATCGATATTAATTTTACCATCATTTTGCGAACCTACGATATGAAATTACCAACCACCTCAGTAGTTTTCTTATCAACCTTGTAGTCACATATTTGCAACTACTTTAGTCCAGAAATTTTGTTTTGCCAGAATTACTTTACCCGTCATCTATGAAGACTGGTTAAGCGGTTTTGTGGCTCTTTGATTAAGGCATCTGACTGGAGAACGAAAGGTCCCTGGTTCGAATCCCTGCCTCGGCGAGGATTTTCAGGCCCTTAACCCATCATTCACATCTGGCACAGCTGATGTTGTAATGTGAATTACGCCAGAACGCATCCGTGGTTCAGATTGAACGTTAAAGTGTGAGTTCACCTTACCCGATAGTATTATCTGGTTAGGTTAACGTAACCACTACAGAAGTGGATGCATCGCAAATCTAAACTCTGTCAAACCGGCAGCCGAACTAACTAATAATGCCATAAGTGTTGTTATTATATACAGATACATTTTACCGGTGCTCATCACTGATGAACATATGGTAGAATAAGGTAAAAAATCAGTAAATAAACGATGGTATGTAAGGTAGTCTTTTTTGTAAAGTACCCTTTGCACGTAACGTAATTTAACTTGGGGTTTTATTTATTTTACAGTGGATTATGAGACGAAATCAGGTTTCCTATCGAAGTAACTAGTATGGTCAATTTTACCTCCTAATAACCCTTAAAATGAGTTAAGCGACTGATCGTGATGAGTATCAATTTCAATGCCAAATATACGATGCAACTGGGTCGTATCGCGGCAGCTGATTTGTGCACGATTTTATCTTAAATTCTCAGCTTTTCGACGTCACATCAAAATGAAACTCATACCGTTTTTACTGTAGGAACTCTGGGCCGAGCAGTTTTCGAAATATCACCAAAGTCCTATCAGTTCTTTTGCCTTAATCTCATTAAACGAAATGAAGAGTAAGAAGAATTTGTACGTTTCCTTTATTTAGCAACATTCCGATGCCACAATATCTCATTTTAGTCTGCGGTCCTGGTCTGCACAATTTTGAACCCCTATTAATCCGTGCAGTTACTTTGCGTGAATCGCACAGCGAAACTGAAATATCTTCTAGCAGTCAAAGTGTTTTCAGCCAATTATATATATAGGTCTGATGACAAGCGGAGGGTGGATTCGCCCAATAGCAAGGCATTTAGGAGGTAGCGATTTAAATCCCTATCGGCCATCCTGACTGCGATTTTCCATAGTCATGCCATGTGAATAATGGGATGGTTCCTTTCAAAGACCACAGCCGATCCTTCCCATTAACTTCCCTTAGGTCGCCGATATCTACATCTACATATATACTCTGCAATTCACATAATTGTGGGTGGCAGAGGGTGCTCAGCACCAAAGCTAATCTCTTTGCTGTGCATTCCATCACTAATGGTACGAGGGAAAAAAGAATTCATATAAGAATCAGTCCGGCACCTTATTTCTCTAATTTTATCTTTCCTGTCCTTCCGACTCAAATAGGTATTCTCCAGCATGTAATTTTTTAAATGCTAGTATACTTATTTTGTAACTTCAACACGAATAATCATTTTGGTAAAAGATGTAAGGCAAGGCAGCCCAAACACTTTTTGAGGTGGCCACAATCTCAATAATACGTTAGCCTGCGGTCACATAATACTTGTCTATAGTTACAATATATATTAATAAAGCAATGATATAAGTATCACACATTAATTAGAATAAAAGAGTAAAAAATCAATAGATTTTGCAATTATTTTTAATTATAATCAAAAAGTAAAAAACATTCTAGACTTCGTGGCCCGCGGGCCTATGATTGGGCAGCCTTGGTGTAAGCTGTGGTCACATTTAAAGATATGCGGAATTGGTTGATTTGTTATGGAGGAAGAGTCGAAGGAAATAACTGTAGAGGTAGACAAATACTAGAATATGTGAAGTAGACAATTGAAGACGTAAGTTGTAAGAGGTATGTTTAGACGAGAGATTAGACAAGAAGGAAGAGACAGAGGATTGTATCAAACCAGTCGAGAGGCTGATGACAGCAAAAAAATCATTTTGTGTGACGAAGGGTTTCTTGTATAATTCGGTGTGACAAATGCTTCACGTATGAACTAAATGCGTTTTATTCGCCCAATATCAGTTTCTCTCTCCATACAGCCATTGATGAGCTTGCTCGTTGACATTATTGTGACAGGGCAATTATGTGTTGCTGTTATATCATCACTCTTCCCGAGTGACAGAATAATTAATTACGTGTTGTTAAATTACTTCGAATGTTAGTCGTGATTAAACGAAGCGAGACTCGACCTGCGATTGCTGAAATAATTGAAACAAATACCAGAGAGAAAACAAATACTTCAGTGTTTACACCGTTAACTCGCTATGATGTCGTTCTGTTGTAACATTAATTGATATAATTCATTTACTATCCGTTCACATTATTTGACCCATCTCGTCAGCATGTCAACTGTGCAACTTGTCATTGAAAGAATAGCGGCTATGATATCTGAATTATCTTCATAATGCGAAATATTTTACGTTCGCATTATTTTAACCTTTTCAGTAGATTTATTACGTAAGATCTAAGTCTTATAATTGCATACCTTAAACGTTTATATTGCCTGTGTCTAAATCATAGTCAGCCCATACTAGAAACAATTGGTGGTCCAATAATCCAGTCTTCCCTATACGTCTTCATTCATCATATCATCTGAATAAACGTAGGTATTGAGATCATTTTCTGTTTATATCCTTCCTTTTATTATGCAGGCATGTGTGCTATTAAGACTATTGGGGAAATAAGCTATCGTGTAGAAACCCTCTCTTTGCTATAATAAATACCGATATACCATTCCACTTTTACACACCTCTCACAACCTACATACAGTATTTGAACATTAATATTTATTGATTTTGAAATTCAGCTTTCCAAAGTACTCAAGAATATCATAGTATAGTCCTGTTTACTCAATACTTTTCACAATTTTTCCAACTGGAAAAGATACAAAAATAGACATTAATGTACAGAATATATATTTCTTGATTACTGATAATTTCAGAAAATACTAACTGATGACATTAACTAAAACCATTTTTAAAAATATTCCAATTTAGACATTTCCATTTCATTAGTATTAGTTACTACCATAAGATTATTTCGAAGTCTCATTTTCAGTGAATCTGTTAGGAGTTTGATTTGAAAAGTTGACTTCATTACAGTGACTGAAATTTCTCTTTCGGTTTGTGGAATTTCACTTATTTCCCCCTCCGCCATCCATCCTTAATTGGCAACTAAGGACACCGTGTGCAACCGGCCACTATTGTACACAGGCGGCCAGTGTGAAGCATGAGAGGGGGCGGAGGACTTGTCTCTCACCTGAAATCAAGTTTGTTAGAGCCGCTAATTTAATCTGTGTTCTCATATGTCTGCAAAACGTGTAACGTTTATGTTTTGTGTGTTTATAAACGCGTAGTTTATGAGGTGGGATTGGAAAAGTCCCAGCATTGACTAGATCACGCTAAAACCGCATAAAACCGCAAGCAGACGACTGTACCAGGACTCGAACCCGCTCCTATAGTGCCTCTCTAATCCAGTATGCACGCCTTAACGCAGTGAGCCACACTGGTAGATTACAACGTTTATTTGTAACTCGTATTTCGTAAAGAAGCTGTACACTTTACAAAAATCTTTTTCATTTTTGATAATAGTTAATGATACCCAATAACTGCCGAAATGTCATCGCGTGTATCGTATTCAAATCACCGTCCGGCCATCTAGATTTAAATATTCCTTGGCTTCCCGAAAACACTCTAGCATGGTTCTTTAGCCGAACTCCTTCCTTTGCCGTCATCTGTCCTTTCCAAGTTCTAATCATATCGGCGTAAACGAGGCGCAAACCCGAGGGAACATTGGAAAAACATGAAGTGGAGTGAATTAAACATTTTCACATATAGTGGATTTAGGGACCAACCCTCTGGTTCAGGTCGAGAAAAATCGATTTTCGGTTTTCATCATATTTCAATAGATTAAGGTATTCTTTAAGTATCCTAAAAAGGACTTCGCTGAAAAAAAATTTCGGCATTTAATACCATTTTCCTACCAAGTGCGTTTGATTCCACCTCACTTTTCATCGGTCCATAGAAACAAGAGGATACGGTACACCAAATATTCGGCAGATGGTAACAGTAAGGCATACAACAATGTAGTGAATTCTAAACCATATGGAGATGCCATCATTCACAAAATAGAATGTGTGGCCCATGTTCAAAAACGTTTTGGAACAATGCCGGAAAAATAACTGTTGACATGAGCGTTGAAAAATTAGAAGATGGAAAATTGTTGACCGGACAGGGTTGGTTATCTAAAACTGAAATAGAAAAATTGCAAGTATACTATGGACAGGCAATTAGAAGAAATAAAGTAAATCTGAAGGCATAAACAGAGATGTTTGGGCCATATTCTTCCATAAGTCCTACACTGATGATAAGCCATGTCATGGATTGTGTCTATTGGGAGAAAATTCTTGGTGCAAATACAATAGGGCTCAGACTACTGGAGAATCTTATTCTCGTCAGCATTCTCTTCCTGCTGCTGTTATTACAGCAATTAAACCTGACCTTCTAATAAATGGACATGGGTAGGCAGAAAACCCAAATGAATGTTTCAACAGCATTATTTGGAACCGCATTTCAAAAAATATAATTGTTAGCATGCATACAATGAAAATAGGGGTTCATGATGCTGTTATTACATTCAATTGTGGTAATATTGGGAAATGTTTGGTTCTGGAAAAGCTGGGAATTAATCCTGGGGAAAGTATGATCACAGGGCTGCAATATTAAGATAACCTGAGGATAGCCGATGCAGCCAGGTCTGCATCTAATATAGCCAAGAAAGCAAGACAGACATACAGGAAGGTGAAAAAGAAGCTGGAAGACCTGCTAGAGGTCAAAGAAGGGCCATCACATGCAGCAGGACAGATCTAATTAACTGCAAGCAATAAATTTCAAAAGACTTTCTTTAAAGTCAATTTCCCGCAAACTAAAATTTTCAGTACATATGCTGCATTATATCAGCAACTATCAAAGATAATTGAATGAAATTTTCAACGACTCTGCATAACCTAAAAAGCCACCTCTTTTACTACAAGTATTAATATTCCCCTATTAGGATGTTAATAAAAAATATTTTCTGCAGAAAAAACTTCACATTTTTATTAATAAGTTTAAAAAACGTATTGCTTATAAACTATAAAAGCTATAAAGTAGATATTAGTACAGTTGAAAATAAGATAGGATAGGGAAAATAAACAGTTACCCGTCACTTACCACAGATGAAGGCAGGAGGGCGAGACACGTAAAAACACAAAAACAAAAGAATTACACAATATTTCGACTTTTTAGTCTTCCTCATGTAGGAGGCGAGACATATGGCAGGGGGAAAGATGTGGTCACATCCGAGCCTTCATGTGGCAGGCTCGGATGTGACCACATCTTTCCCCCTGCCATATGTCTCGCCTCCTACATGAGGAAGACTAAAAAGTCGAAATATTGTGTAATTCTTTTGTTTTTGTGTTTTTACGTGTCTCGCCCTCCTGCCTTCATCTGTGGTAAGTGACGGGTAACTGTTTATTTTCCCTATCCTATCTTATTTTCAACTGTACTAATATCTACTTTATAGCTTTTATAGTTTATAAGCAATACGTTTTTAAACTTATTAATAAAAATGTGAAGTTTTTTCTGCAGAAAATATTTTTTATTAACATCCTAATAGGGGAATATTAATACTTGTAGTAAAAGAGGTGGCTTTTTAGGTTATGCAGAGTCGTTGAAAATTTCATTCAATTATCTTTGATAGTTGCTGATATAATGCAGCATATGTACTGAAAATTTTAGTTTGCGGGAAATTGACTTTAAAGAAAGTCTTTTGAAATTTATTGCTTGCAGTTAATTAGATCTGTCCTGCTGCATGTGATGGCCCTTCTTTGACCTCTAGCAGGTCTTCCAGCTTCTTTTTCACCTTCCTGTATGTCTGTCTTGCTTTCTTGGCTATATTAGATGCAGACCTGGCTGCATCGGCTATCCTCAGGTTATCTTAATATTGCAGCCCTGTGATCATACTTTCCCCAGGATTAATTCCCAGCTTTTCCAGAACCAAACATTTCCCAATATTACCACAATTGAATGTAATAACAGCATCATGAACCCCTATTTTCATTGTATGCATGCTAACAATTATATTTTTTGAAATGCGGTTCCAAATAATGCTGTTGAAACATTCATTTGGGTTTTCTGCCTACCCATGTCCATTTATTAGAAGGTCAGGTTTAATTGCTGTAATAACAGCAGCAGGAAGAGAATGCTGACGAGAATAAGATTCTCCAGTAGTCTGAGCCCTATTGTATTTGCACCAAGAATTTTCTCCCAATAGACACAATCCATGACATGGCTTATCATCAGTGTAGGACTTATGGAAGAATATGGCCCAAACATCTCTGTTTACTGCCTTCAGATTTACTTTATTTCTTCTAACTACCTGTCCATAGTATACTTGCAAGTTTTCTATTTCAGTTTTAGATAACCAACCCTGTCCGGTCAACAATTTTCCATCTTCTAATTTTTCAACTCTCATGTCAATAGTTATTTTTACCGGCATTGTTCCAAAACGTTTTTGAACATGGGCCACACATTCTATTTTGTTAATGATGGCATCTCCATATGGCTTAGACTTCACTACATTGTTGTATGCCTTACTGTCACCATCTGCCGAATATTTGGTGTACCGTACTCCTCTTGTTTCTATGGACCGATGAAAAGTGGAGGTGGCATCAAAACGCACTTGGTAGGAAAATGGTATTTAAATGTCCGAAATTTTTTTTTCAGCGAAGTCCTTTTTAGGATACTTAAAGAATACCTTAATCTATTGAAATACGATGAAAACCGAAAATCGATTTTTCTCGACCTGAACCACAGGGTGGTCCCCTAAAATCCACTGTATGTGAAAATTTTAAATTCACCTCCACTTCATGTTCGTTTCCAATATTCCCTCGGGTTTTGCGCCTCGTTTACGCCGATATGATTAGAACTTGGAAAGGACAGATGACGGCAAAAGGAAGGAGTTCGGCTAAAGAACCAAGCTAGAGTGTTTTCGGGAAGCCATGGAATATTTAAATCTGGATGGCCGGACGGTGATTTGAATACGATACACGCGATGACATTTCGAAAGTTATTGGGTATCATTAACTATTATCAAAAATGAAAAAAGATTTTTGTAAAGTGTACAGCTTCTTTACGAAATACGAGTTACCAAATAAACGTTGTAACCTACCAGTGTGGCTCACTGCGTTAAGGCGCTGCATACTGTATTAGAGAGGCACTATAGGAGCGGGGTTCGAGTCCTGGTACAAGTCGTCCTGCTTGCGGTTTTATGCGCTTTTATCGTGAAAATCTAGTCGAATGCTGGGACTTTTCTCAATCACCACCTCATAAACTACGCGTTACATAAACACACAAAACATAAACGTTACACGTTTTGCAGACATATGAGAACACAGGTTAAGATTAGCGGCTCTAACAAACTTGATTTCAGGTGAGAGACAAGTCCTCCGCCCCCTCTCATGCTTCACACTGGCCGCCTGTGTACAATAGTGGCCGGTTGCACACGGTGTCCTTAGTTGCCAGTATTAAGGATGGATGGCGGCGGGGGAAATAAGTGAAATTCCACAAACCGAAAGAGAAATTTCAGTCACTGTAATGAAGTCAACTTTTCAAATCAAATTCCTAACAGATTCACTGAAAATGAGACTTCGAAATAATCTTATGGTAGTACTAATACTAATGAAATGGAAATGTCTAAATGGGAATATTTAAAAAAAATGGTTATTAGTTAATGTCATCCAGTTAGTATTTTCTGAAATTATCAGTTAATCAAGAAATATATATTCTGTACATTAATGTCTATTTTTGTATCTTTCCCAGTTGGAAAAATTGTGAAAAGTATTGAGTAAAACAGGACTATACTATGATATTCTTGAGTACTTTGGAAAGCTGAATTTCAAAATCAATAAATATTAATGTTCAAATACTGTATGTAGGTTGTGAGAGGTGTGTAAAAGTGGAAGATGGTATATCGGTATTTATTATAGAAAAGAGAGGGTTTCTACACGATAGCTTATTTTCCCCAATAGTCTTAATAGCACACATGCCTGCATAATAAAAGGAAGGATATAAACAGAAAATGATCTCAATACCTACGTTTATTCAGATGATATGATGAATGAAGGCGTATAGGGAAGACTGGATTTCTGGACCACCAATTGTTTCTAGTATGGGCTGACTATGATTTAGACACAGGCAATATAAACATTTAATATATACAATTATAAGACTTAGATCTTACGTAATAAATCTACTGAAAAGGTTAAAATAATGCGAACGTAAAATATTTCGCATTTATGAAGATAATTCAGATATCATAGCCGCTATTCTTTCAATGACAAGTTGCACAGTTGACATGCTGACGAGATGGGTCAAATAATGTGAACGGATAGTAAATGAATTATATCAATTAATGTTACAACAGAACGACATCATAGCGAGTTAACGGTGTAAACACTGAAGTATTTGTTTTCTCTCTGGTATTTGTTTCAATTATTTCAGCAATCGCAGGTCGAGTCTCGCTTCGTTTAATCACGACTAACATTCGAAGTAATTTAACAACACGTAATTAATTATTCTGTCACTCGGGAAGAGTGATGATATAACAGCAACACATAATTGCCCTGTCACAATAATGTCAACGAGCAAGCTCATCAATGGCTGTATGGAGAGAGAAACTGATATTGGGCGAATAAAACGCATTTAGTTCATACGTGAAGCATTTGTCACACCGAATTATACAAGAAACCCTTCGTGACACAAAATGACTTTTTTTGCTGTCATCAGCCTCTCGACTGGTTTGATACAATCCTCTATCTCTTCCTTTCTTGTCTAATTTCCTCGTCTAAACATACCTCTTACAACTTACGTCTTCAATTGTCTGCATCACATATTCTAGTATTTGTCTACCTCTACAGTTATTTCCTTCGACTCTTCCTCCATAAACAAATCAACCAATTCCGCATATCTTTAAATGTGACCCACAGCTTACACCAAGGCTGCCCAATCATAGGCCCGGGGGCCACGAAGTCTAGAATGTTTTTTACTTTTTGATTATAATTAAAAAATAATTGCAAAATCTAATTGATTTTTTTTACTCTTTTATTCTAATTAATGTGTGATACTTATATCATTGCTTTATGTTAATATATATTGTAACTATAGACAAGTATTATGTGGTCCGCAGGCTAACGTATTATTGAGATTGTGGCCCACCTCAAAAAGTGTTTGGGCTGCCTTGCCTTACATCTTTTACCAAAATGATTATTCGTGTTGAAGTTACAAAATAAGTATACTAGCATTTAAAAAATTACATGCTGGAGAATACCTATTTGAGTCGGAAGGACAGGAAAGATAAAATTAGAGAAATAAGGTGCCGGACTGATTCTTATATGAATTCTTTTTTCCCTCGTACCATTAGTGATTGGAATGCACAGCAAAGAGATTAGCTTTGGTGCTGAGCACCCTCTGCCACCCACAATTATGTGAATTGCAGAGTATATATGTAGATGTAGATATCGGCGACCTAAGGGAAGTTAATGGGAAGGAAGTCGGCTGTGGTCTTTGAAAGGAACCATCCCATTATTCACATGGCATGACTATGGAAAATCGCAGTCAGGATGGCCCGATAGGGATTTAAATCGCTACCTCCTAAATGCCTTGCTATTGGGCGAATCCACCCTCCGCTTGTCATCAGACCTATATATATAATTGGCTGAAAACACTTTGACTGCTAGAAGATATTTCAGTTTCGCTGTGTGCGATTCACGCAAAAGTAACTGCACGGATTAATAGGGGTTCAAAAATTGTGCAGACCAGGACCGCAGACTAAAATGAGATATTGTGGCATCGGAATGTTGCTAAATAAAGGAAACGTACAAATTCTTCTTACTCTTCATTTCGTTTAATGAGATTAAGGCAAAAGAACTGATAGGACTTTGGTGAGATTTCGAAAACTGCTCGGCCCAGAGTTCCTACAGTAAAAACGGTATGAGTTTCATTTTGATGTGACGTCGAAAAGCTGAGAATTTAAGATAAAATCGTGCACAAATCAGCTGCCGCGATACGACCCAGTTGCATCGTATATTTGGCATTGAAATTGATACTCATCACGATCAGTCGCTTAACTCATTTTAAGGGTTATTAGGAGGTAAAATTGACCATACTAGTTACTTCGATAGGAAACCTGATTTCGTCTCATAATCCACTGTAAAATAAATAAAACCAAGTTAAATTACGTTACGTGCAAAGGGTACTTTACAAAAAAAGACTACCTTACATACCATCGTTTATTTACTGATTTTTTTACCTTATTCTACCATATGTTCATCAGTGATGAGCACCGGTAAAATGTATCTGTATATAATAACAACACTTATGGCATTATTAGTTAGTTCGGCTGCCGGTTTGACAGAGTTTAGATTTGCCATGCATCCACTTCTGTAGTGGTTACGTTAACCTAACCAGATAATACTATCGGGTAAGGTGAACTCACACTTTAACGTTCAATCTGAACCACGGATGCGTTCTGGCGTAATTCACATTACACATCAAGCTGTGCCAGATGTGAATGATGGGTTAAGGGCCAGTGAAAATCCTCGCCGAGGCAGGGATTCGAACCAGGGACCTTTCGTTCTCCAGTCAGATGCCTTAATCAAAGAGCCACAAAACCGCTTAACCAGTCTTCAATAGATGACGGGTAAAGTAAATTCTGGCAAAACAAAATTTCTGGACTAAAGTAGTTGCAAATATGTGACTACAAGGTTGATAAGAAAACTACACTGAGGTGGTTGGTAATTTCATATCGTAGGTTCGCAAAATGATGGTAAAATTAATATCGATTAAGTTGCTTTAAAAACTCAAATACTAAACGAAGTTTACTCTGATTCCATCAAAGTTTATTGTAATTCTTCGCCTTCAATTTCAGTGACCGAATTGAACTGAATTTAAATGTGTTCTTTCCAGTGTGGAGACTGTTCAGGTGAAAGACATGAAAAAAAAAAAAATGCTGAACGATGGGAAACATTAAACAAAGGCATAATATAGTGCTAGCTGGAAGAGGTAATGCACATTGAATTACAAATGTTATAATTATGCGATAGATATATAGGCCTATATGCAGGACTCTTTTCAATGACAAATACTTCAAGAAAATCTATTGTGGGTATGAGTTACCCACTTGCTAGCAATGGATCAGAAATAGATTTTTGTAATAATTTCTAAAATCTATTAATTTAAACATGCCTATTGGATACTATTAGTAACCACCTGCGATGGAAAATATTGGAGTTACAAAATATTGGAACAAACACTTTGGTTCAAAAGTCCGAGTGATTTTCAGGTAGTATATTCGTTCTTTCATGGGGACGTCTAGAACCTACTTCTCTAATTTTGCAGTAATATTTATGTTCCTGTGAAATATTTGGAAACTGAACATAAACAACAATAAATTTTACGTCTTATCGTACATGTTGGGCCTAGACACATGCAATATCACATTTTTGCTTACTGCTTATGTGCCCGTTAAAAATACGCAGACTTCTAATTAAGTTTCAAAATAAAGGTTAAACGATAGAAAGAAATAATTTCTTTATTCCATGTGGAACCTTAACTGAACTGAAATTTTATGTGAATTATAGATATTTTGAGTGCATTTAATTTTGGTGACATTCAAGTTTAGCATTGTTTACAGTCATTTTTCATGCTTCAGATTAATAAACGAACCAAATGAAAGTGTGCTACACTGTTGAACGAAATAAACTGAATTGATGAAATGAAACTTTGTAAATACATATCGAAGTTTTTCTTACATTACAACTGAAAACATTGTAAACAATTTTTATTCTTTACAATAAGTTTTTTTTTTTTTTTTTTTTTTTTTTTTTTTTTTTTTTTTTTAAATAACTCACCCACAACAGTATCTTCAGATGAGACATCGATGACCGTCTTTTATACTTGTTTTCCCATCAGTTCAACCGCAAGGTACGAAAAATCCAGTCCTCTCCTTTTCTTCAGCGGTTTTTATCTACTGCTGAATGCGCCGAAGTCGAAGGAAGATGGATGACAAGGACAATTTTCTGCCTGAGGCTAAGATAACAGCCAGTGCATTCAGCTGTCATACGTGTACTCAGAGTCAATTCCATTCCTGTCTGACTGCGAAATGTAGAAGAGGGATATTATAGGCAAACTATCGGGTTCCAT
>JARYHS010013907.1:0-35030 GCA_031002005.1 Vandiemenella viatica | reverse complement strand
TATAACCTGCGTCGGCGCCATCAAAGGGATCGTTAATTAGCATGCGCATTAAGGCTAATTGAATTAATTAAGGCTAATTGATTGCGTGGGGGAGCCCTAATTGATTTTAAATTAAGGCTAATTGATTTGCGTGGGGGGGAGCCCTAATTGATTTTAATTAAGGCTAATTGAATTGCGTGGGGTCCTAATTGAATTAAGGAGGGAGCCGAGGAACTAGGGGAGTTTAATTGAATTAAGGAGGGGAGCCGCTGCAATCTCACATCTGTAACCCAGATTGATCTTATTATTTCCTTATGGGACCTGCGTCAGCTGCCAGTTTTTTCCCCATGCATTCCTTATGGACCTGCGTCAGCTGCCAGTTTTTTTCCCCCCTGCAATCTCACATCTGTAACCTCAGATTGATCTTATTATTTCCTTATGGACAGCGGAGTGAGCCCACTTTTCCCCCTCCCCGCCGCGCACGTGCGGTAACTAATTGAATGCGGGTTTCGTAATTGAATGCGCACAGCTGCGCCACACCCTAATTATCGCTCCCCTCGTAGCTGCAGGATGCGGGTTCGTAATTGAATCAGCACAGCTGCGCCACACTCGAATTATCGCTCCCCTCGCAGCTGCAGGATGCGGGTTCGTAATTGAATGCGCCACACCCGGAAGCCATTAAATTATCGCTCCCCCTCGCAGCTGCACCACATTTATCATCGTGGGCGCAGTCTTCCCACGCCAAGGCTCCAGACGCGTGTATAAATAGGCTGAGACCCCCCCTTCTGCCATCCAGTCTTCTCTGAGTCGTCGAGCTGAACACTTCAATCATCACAATGTCTTCTTGAGGATCTTAGCTTATTCAGCGATATTGGTAAGTAAATTATTGTTATTAACCTGTTTTCGGGCTGTTTTAAATTCTTTCACATATACTGGATGAGCTTTTTTTTTTCTGCTTCAGACAATTGATGAAATTCTCGCTGAGGATGATTTCGGTAATGATAATATATTTTTTTAACGTAACATATTTATGAAAATGTATAGTGCTGAAGCAGTAGTCTATATTATTAATTTATTTGTTCGCAGGTGATTTGGACATTTCCTGCAGCGACCTTTTTTATTTCAGTACGTATTTATCTATAGATTATTTTCCCCCTCATGTCTTTATAACTATTGCTAATATATTATTTTTTTTCTTTTTTCAGATGAACCATCACGCCCAGAGAAGCGTAAGGGTAATTCTTCTCAGGAATTAAGTAGCCCAAAAAGAGCTTGTGATTGCTCAACAATGGAGCATGCTCCCAAATATGACGTGGATGTTCGCAGAGAAGTCACCACCACATAGCTGCCGCCAACTCCGCCACCACAATGGGTTCTTCCACAACCACCAGCACACTGGAATATCGGTAAGTCCAGTACATCAGTAATTTACCTATATTATTTTATGCTTACAAAATTATGTTTTTCATGATCTAAAAAACATTTTTCTTCTTTTTTTTGTTTCATATGGGGGGCGGTCGAACACCAGGACAACAAGGCAGTTCCGCCACCAAGTATGGCGACATGGGAGACGTCGGAACCTAGCCGACCCGCCCGCCACAGCAGTAGCACCTTACCTGCCCAGCCGCCCACCGCCGGGACCCAGCCGACAGTATGCCGGCCCATCGCCCGGGTCAAGCCGCCACTTCAACAACCCACCGCCGGGACCCAGCCGACAGTTCAACGGCCCATCGCCCGGGTCAAGCCGCCACTTCAACAGCCCATCGCCGGGACCCAGCCGACAGTATGCCGGTCCATCGCCCGGGTCAAGCCACAACTTCAACAGCCCATCGCCCGGCTCCAGCCGGCCACTTCAACAACCCACCGCCGGGACCCAGCCGACAGTATGCCGGTCCATCGCCCCGGCTCAAGTCGGCAGTATGCCGGTGCAGGGGCAGCCTTATGCAGTCATGATCATGCAGCAACGATGGGTGAGTCAGCAGTTTCGCGCTTAGTCCTTGAAGACAGGCTTAGTGCATTTAAAAATAGAATTTATTCCGGGGCAATTTCAAATTCTCTAAATTTTATTGATCCAATGAATTTCATTGATGCTTGCTTTAAACTTGTTGCCGGTAAAGTTCGCGAAATTGTGGATAATCGGTCCTCCCCATCTGTAAAGGTGCAGGTTGGACTGATTAACACATATAAAATACAGAAGGAAATGATTTTAGAAACCGCTCGTATGTGCTTTTTAACTAAAATGCGTGAGGTCACAACAAGCACTTGCCTGTCGGATTGGTATGAAAAATATGTGAAGTCGGAGCTCAGAGTAAAATTGTGTGAGTTTCAAGAAAGGACAAGTGGCAAAACTCTCGATAGAATAGAATCCCTCGACATTAGCATTTCTAATTTTCAACCTTTCTATCGTGGGTCTTCCTATGTTGCTCTGCCACTTGATATCTGTAGAAAGCAGGCCGTCATCAATGTTAAAAACAATAATGACGAGTACTGCTTTTTATGGACACTTCTTGCAGCTCAAGTAAAGGCGCCGAAAAAACATGCGTACCTAGTCAGTAATTATATGGAAGCCTTCGCCAACCACCGTTTCGATTTTTCAGGTATTGAGTTTCCGGTAAAACTCTCTGACATTTCTAAATTTGAGAGGCAAAATCCAGACTATTCTGTAAATGTTTTCGGTCTGGATGAAGTTAAAGGTAAACATGTAGTTTCCGGGGCCCTCCATCACACTGCAGACAAACGCGTTCACCACATTAACATGTTGTTGATTACCGACGGCAGTGGGAAAAAATTCCATTACTGTTGGATTCACACTTGTCGCGTTAGTCATCGTTCTTCTAAGAAGCATGCTATTTTTATTTGTGACAGATGTCTGCAACATTTTGGACGCAAAGATCTCCTGGACCGCCACGAGATTGACTGTGCAAGGGTTGATCCTGTAAGAGTGGATTTACCCGGCGACGACGATAAAACCTTAAAGTTTAAGGATTTTGTGCACCAAGAGCGTGTACCCGTCGTCGTTTACGCGGACTTTGAAAGTTTATTGCTACCTTATGATTCTGCAGTCCCCCACCCAACGCCTCTCACACTACTTTAGTCCAGAAACATCTCCCTTTCGCTGCCGCATACCAGGTCGTTTGTCCACTCGTTCCTAGTCTGTCGCGTTTCAACTCCTTCAGGGGAAAAAATCCTGAAAATGGCTTGTTGATGAACTCGTCAAACTTGCCAAGAAAGTTGATAAAATTTACAAGAGGTGCATTCCTCTTGTAATGACAGAGAGCAAGAAGCAAAGTTTGCTGATGCTACGGTATGCCACATCTGCGAGAAAGACATTGAACCGGGGACTGTCAAGGTCCGCGATCATTGTCATATCACAGGTGAATTTAGGGGGGCTGCACATAATGATTGCAATTTGCAGTATAAGACTAAAAAGTACATACCCATTTTCTTTCACAATCTTTCTGGGTATGATGCTCATTTCATTGTAATGGCATTATCAAAACTCGATTCCGAAGGAATGGACGTGCTTCCCATCAACACAGAACGTTATATTTCTTTTTCGAAAAAGATTGAATACACTTCAATCACGTTAAGGTTTCTGGACTCATACCGGTTCATGCAGCTCCCATTAGACAAACTGGTTGGAACCCTTGAGGACGACGACATGGACATTACTAGTGCTCATTTCACCGACCCCGAGAAGTTCCAATTAGTTAAACGGAAAGGTGTCTTCCCTTACGAATACATGGATTCGTGGGATAAGCTCACCGAGGCCACGCTTCCTCCAAAATCAAAATTCTACAGTTCGTTGTCGGAGTCACACATTTCTGATGAAGATTACGAACACGCGACAAAGGTGTGGCGGACTTCCAGATCAAGACTTTGGGCGAATATGCAAGTCTGTACATGGACACAGATGTGCGGTTACTTGCAGATCTGTTTGAGAAATTTAGGAGTGTATGTTTGGGGAAGTACACCCTGGACCCCGCCCACTATTTCACATCCCCAGGCCTTTCGTGGCAGGCTATGTTAAGGAGCACGCGTGTCGAACTGGACCTTCTGACGGATATCGACATGCTGCTCTTTTTCGAACGAGGTATTCGCGGAGGTATTTGCCAGTGCGTCCACAGGTATGCGAAGGCAAATAACCGGTACATGCCGGAGTACAACCGCGAGGCGTCTGAAGATTTTATAATGTACTTCGACGTAAACAATCTTTACGGCTGGGCCATGTCGGAGTATCTACCCTCTGGTGGGTTTCAATGGCTTTCGGCTAAAGAGATTGCTAGCATAGATTTCATGAGCGTTGCAGCTGACTCACCTAGGGGGTTCGTATTGGAGGTAGACCTTACGATTCCTCAGGATAAACACGACGTTTTAGCAGACCTACCGCCATGTCCAGACCACAAAGCCCCAGAAGGTTCTACCCTCCCCAAGCTGATGACCACACTGGAGAACAAGGTACGGTATGTTCTCCATTACCGAGTCCTCCAGCAATGTGTAGGCTTGGGGCTGCAGGTGACCGAAATACACCGGGTAATATCTTTCAATCAGTCACCGTGGTTGAAAGAATACATATCTCTCAATACGTGTTCTCGCCGTGACGCCAAAACAGATTTCGAGAGAGATTTTTACAAACTGATGAACAATTCAATTTTCGGCAAGACTATGGAGAACATTCGAAAACACCGCGACGTGAAATTGTGTACAGCATGGGTGGGCCGCCGCGGTGCCCGCAAACACATAGCTTCACCACACTTTAAGCAAGTAACAGTTTTCAACAAGAACTTTGTGGCCGTGGAGATGGCGAAAGCTAGGATAGTTTTTAATAAACCCGTGTATGTCGGAATGTGCATTCTTGACCTGTCTAAACTGAGGATGTACAGATTTCATTATGAATTTGCCATTCCTCAGTTTAGAAGCCCTAAATTGCTATATATGGATACAGACAGCTTCATCTACTTGGTGCGGAACTGCGATCCATATGAAGTGATGCGACGCAACGGGGAGGAGTTCGACACGTCTGGGTATAGCACCGGCAACCGTTATGGGATAGAATCCCACAATGAAAAGGTTGTCGGTGTTATGAAGGACGAAGCGAATGGCACCCTGATTGCGGAGTTTGCGGGTTAAGGGCAAAAATGTATGCATTCCGGCTCGAGACAGACCAGACCTCTAGACGGGCTAAAGGTTTGGCTGGCTCAGTCACTAGAAAGCTGCAGATGGAGGATTACATAAATTGCCTCCATGGCGAAACACCCAGGTACCATCTGCAGCAAAGGATCACATCAACCCTTCATGTTGTAAATACTGTTCAAATATCCAAACTGGGTCTGTCTAGAACGGACGATAAGCGGTATATTTTCCCCGACGGGATAGAGACCCTCCCGTGGGGGCACAAGTCTGTAAATAATGTGTGAATGTTTTGTAAATATACCGTTTATCCGTGTTTCTAGTTTGTAAATATGTATCAATTTTGTAAATATGTAGATAAGTTAGGACTCTGTAAAATCTCAGTTTATCAAGTTAGGACGCTGCATAAAATATAAATTGGCTGCTGGGGGAGTGCTGCTGAATTGCTTTGTATGACATTTTGTTTGCTGAGCTGTATGCTCATTTGCATTATATTAACGTAATTGAAGAAAAAAAAAACATTGTAAAATAGACTAAGTGTACACAAGAAATTATTGCTGTACATAGATTGTAAGTTTGCTGAGCTGTACATGCTCATTTGCATTATATTAACGTAATTGAAGAAAAAACATTGTAAAATAGACTAAGTGTACAGAAGAAATTAATTGCTGTACATAGATTGTAAGTTTGCTGAGCTGTATGCTCATTTGCATTATATTAACGTAATTGAAGAAAAAAAACACAATTGTTAGAAAAAAATAAGTTTATTTATTAAGGAAAAAAATGTATTTTACATTTTAAATAAATCTTTTTTATGAATCCACGTGTTATGTGATTTATCAAAACCCAACCACTTCACCAAGATCATATTTTTCCTTCTCTTTATCACTCGTTCAACCAAAAATAAAAAAAAAAATAAAAAAAAATGTACTTGTAAGTTTTGTTAGTTGTAATTCTTGCTGGTAAAATGCTCCTGCAATATCTTTACCCTGATAGTCTTTAAGCAAATAAGTTACAGGATTTGTTAATTTCACTTTACTGATGGTAAACACTTCCGTTGACCATTCTATGATCCTCGGTGGTCTCTCGTTCAGGAGGATACCGGTGTGAATCCCCAATTCTGTTGTGTCATAATTATGAAAACCGACCAGTCAGAGAAAAAGAACAAAGTATCGAGCATTACAGGGAGCAAGAGAGAAGCATAATTTCATGAAAAAATATACAGTTTCAGTAAGAAGCATGAAAAATCTCATAAATTCCATTAAATTTCATGAAAAAAAAAGATTAAAATATGTAAAATATTACCAAAATTACGTAATTTCCTTCCAAAACAAGATGTCGTTGGTTGACATGACAATTACACCTGCGTGCACCACAGAGTGCAGTGCCCAACTATATGATGTGTTTTCATTTCTACAACTGGCTACAGAAAAGTGTCATATATGTTTCGGATGTAGCGACATTTCCCAGACAAACCTGCACGGCCCCTCCAACACACACATCACATTACCGTCAGGGAGTGCAAAGGATGAAAACTACAGATGTTATCGATCAAAGGGGCAAAGGTTAGGAAAACTATGTGATAAGTATTCACAACGCATACAATCTTCCAATCATGATAGGGTGAGCAAAGGATGAAAGCAAACTATGTGTGCATCACAGAACTCAATGCAATCAAAGGTGCTGACATAACGTATCAGACACATTAACGCACACACAAGTCTTAACAAAAACCACTATCATGAAGGTGGAATAAGTTAGCGTAAGTTCAGGTTAATTCTTATTTTCCATAAATTCAGAGTGTATGTGAAGCGATAATGAGGGTGGGATGCACTAGAGGTGGATGCGCGTCAAATATAGGAAAATATTGGTTAAAAAATTATGGCACTTTCTGAGACAGAACTTATGTTGAGGTCTGGTTAATACAGAATGTTAAAGTGTTTGTTATAGTTGGTTAGAGTAAATTCAGGTTAGGTTATTTCAACTCACCTTCTCATGGTGCCACTGATACATGGAAATCCAAAAACTGTTTGCTGAGGTGGCTTGGGCCCCACAGTAAGCAGCTGCTGCGTAGAAAAATACAAACGCGTCGCGCAAAATACCGGTCTTCTTAGGTCGCGCAAAATACCGGTCTTCTTAGGCCGCGGTGGGGCCCAAGCCGCCTCAGCAAACAGTTTTTGGATTTCCATGTATCAGTGGCACCATGAGAAGGTGAGTTGAAATAACCTAACCTGAATTTACTCTAACCAACTATAACAAACACTTTAACATTCTGTATTAACCAGACCTCAACATAAGTTCTGTCTCAGAAAGTGCCATAATTTTTTAACCAATATTTTCCTATATTTGACGCGCATCCACCTCTAGTGCATCCCACCCTCATTATCGCTTCACATACACTCTGAATTTATGGAAAATAAGAATTAACCTGAACTTACGCTAACTTATTCCACCTTCATGATAGTGGTTTTTGTTAAGACTTGTGTGTGCGTTAATGTGTCTGATACGTTATGTCAGCACCTTTGATTGCATTGAGTTCTGTGATGCACACATAGTTTGCTTTCATCCTTTGCTCACCCTATCATGATTGGAAGATTGTATGCGTTGTGAATACTTATCACATAGTTTTCCTAACCTTTGCCCCTTTGATCGATAACATCTGTAGTTTTCATCCTTTGCACTCCCTGACGGTAATGTGATGTGTGTGTTGGAGGGGCCGTGCAGGTTTGTCTGGGAAATGTCGCTACATCCGAAACATATATTTTTTGTACATATATGACACTTTTCTGTAGCCAGTTGTAGAAATGAAAACACATCATATAGTTGGGCACTGCACTCTGTGGTGCACGCAGGTGTAATTGTCATGTCAACCAACGACATCTTGTTTTGGAAGGAAATTACGTAATTTTGGTAATATTTTACATATTTTAATCTTTTTTTTTCATGAAATTTAATGGAATTTATGAGATTTTCATGCTTCTTACTGAAACTGTATATTTTTTCATGAAATTATGCTTCTCTCTTGCTCCCTGTAATGCTCGATACTTTGTTCTTTTTCTCTGACTGGTCGGTTTTCATAATTATGACACAACAGAATTGGGGATTCACACCGGTATCCTCCTGAACGAGAGACCACCGAGGATCATAGAATGGTCAACGGAAGTGTTTACCATCAGTAAAGTGAAATTAACAAATCCTGTAACTTATTTGCTTAAAGACTATCAGGGTAAAGATATTGCAGGAGCATTTTACCAGCAAGAATTACAACTAACAAAACTTACAAGTACATTTTTTTTTTATTTTTTTTTTTTTTTTGGTTGAACGAGTGATAAAGAGAAGGAAAAATATGATCTTGGTGAAGTGGTTGGGTTTTGATAAATCACATAACACGTGGATTCATAAAAAAGATTTATTTAAAATGTAAAATACATTTTTTTCCTTAATAAATAAACTTATTTTTTTCTAACAATTGTGTTTTTTTTTCATTCAATTACGTTAATATAATGCAAATGAGCATACAGCTCAGCAAACTTACAATCTATGTACACTTAGTCCTATTTTTACATGTTTTTTTTTCTTAATTACGTTAATATAAAGCAAATGAGCATGTACAGCTCAGCAAACTTACAATCTATGTACAGCAATTCTTCTTGTGTACACTTAGTCTATTTTACAATGTTTTTTTTTCTTCAATTACGTTAATATAATGCAAATGAGCATACAGCTCAGCAAACAAAATGTCATACAAAGCAATTCAGCAGCACTCCCCCAGCAGCCAATTTATATTTTATGCAGCGTCCTAACTTGATAAACTGAGATTTTACAGAGTCCTAACTTATCTACATATTTACAAAATTGATACATATTTACAAACTAGAAACACGGATAAACGGTATATTTACAAAACATTCACACATTATTTACAGACTTGTGCCCCCACGGGAGGGTCTCTATCCCGTCGGGGAAAATATACCGCTTATCGTCCGTTCTAGACAGACCCAGTTTGGATATTTGAACAGTATTTACAACATGAAGGGTTGATGTGATCCTTTGCTGCAGATGGTACCTGGGTGTTTCGCCATGGAGGCAATTTATGTAATCCTCCATCTGCAGCTTTCTAGTGACTGAGCCAGCCAAACCTTTAGCCCGTCTAGAGGTCTGGTCTGTCTCGAGCCGGAATGCATACATTTTTGCCCTTAACCCCGCAAACTCCGCAATCAGGGTGCCATTCGCTTCGTCCTTCATAACACCGACAACCTTTTCATTGTGGGATTCTATCCCATAACGGTTGCCGGTGCTATACCAGACGTGTCGAACTCCTCCCCGTTGCGTCGCATCACTTCATATGGATCGCAGTTCCGCACCAAGTAGATGAAGCTGTCTGTATCCATATATAGCAATTTAGGGCTTCTAAACTGAGGAATGGCAAATTCATAATGAAATCTGTACATCCTCAGTTTAGACAGGTCAAGAATGCACATTCCGACATACACGGGTTTATTAAAAACTATCCTAGCTTTCGCCATCTCCACGGCCACAAAGTTCTTGTTGAAAACTGTTACTTGCTTAAAGTGTGGTGAAGCTATGTGTTTGCGGGCACCGCGGCGGCCCACCCATGCTGTACACAATTTCACGTCGCGGTGTTTTCGAATGTTCTCCATAGTCTTGCCGAAAATTGAATTGTTCATCAGTTTGTAAAAATCTCTCTCGAAATCTGTTTTGGCGTCACGGCGAGAACACGTATTGAGAGATATGTATTCTTTCAACCACGGTGACTGATTGAAAGATATTACCCGGTGTATTTCGGTCACCTGCAGCCCCAAGCCTACACATTGCTGGAGGACTCGGTAATGGAGAACATACCGTACCTTGTTCTCCAGTGTGGTCATCAGCTTGGGGAGGGTAGAACCTTCTGGGGCTTTGTGGTCTGGACATGGCGGTAGGTCTGCTAAAACGTCGTGTTTATCCTGAGGAATCGTAAGGTCTACCTCCAATACGAACCCCCTAGGTGAGTCAGCTGCAACGCTCATGAAATCTATGCTAGCAATCTCTTTAGCCGAAAGCCATTGAAACCCACCAGAGGGTAGATACTCCGACATGGCCCAGCCGTAAAGATTGTTTACGTCGAAGTACATTATAAAATCTTCAGACGCCTCGCGGTTGTACTCCGGCATGTACCGGTTATTTGCCTTCGCATACCTGTGGACGCACTGGCAAATACCTCCGCGAATACCTCGTTCGAAAAAGAGCAGCATGTCGATATCCGTCAGAAGGTCCAGTTCGACACGCGTGCTCCTTAACATAGCCTGCCACGAAAGGCCTGGGGATGTGAAATAGTGGGCGGGGTCCAGGGTGTACTTCCCCAAACATACACTCCTAAATTTCTCAAACAGATCTGCAAGTAACCGCACATCTGTGTCCATGTACAGACTTGCATATTCGCCCAAAGTCTTGATCTGGAAGGTCCGCCACACCTTTGTCGCGTGTTCGTAATCTTCATCAGAAATGTGTGACTCCGACAACGAACTGTAGAATTTTGATTTTGGAGGAAGCGTGGCCTCGGTGAGCTTATCCCACGAATCCATGTATTCGTAAGGGAAGACACCTTTCCGTTTAACTAATTGGAACTTCTCGGGGTCGGTGAAATGAGCACTAGTAATGTCCATGTCGTCGTCCTCAAGGGTTCCAACCAGTTTGTCTAATGGGAGCTGCATGAACCGGTATGAGTCCAGAAACCTTAACGTGATTGAAGTGTATTCAATCTTTTTCGAAAAAGAAATATAACGTTCTGCGTTGATGGGAAGCACGTCCATTCCTTCGGAATCGAGTTTTGATAATGCCATTACAATGAAATGAGCATCATACCCAGAAAGATTGTGAAAGAAATGGGTATGTACTTTTTAGTCTTATACTGCAAATTGCAATCATTATGTGCAGCCCCCCTAAATTCACCTGTGATATGACAATGATCGCGGACCTTGACGGTCCCCGGTTCAATGTCGTTCTCGCAGATGTGGCATACCGTAGCATCAGCAAACTTTGCTTCTTGCTCATCTGTCATTACAAGAGGAATGCACCTCTTGTAAATTTTATCAACTTTCTTGGCAAGTTTGACGAGTTCATCAACAAGCCATTTTTCGGGATTTTTTCCCCTGAAGGAGTTGAAACGCGACAGACTAGGTACGAGGTGGGACAAACGACCCTGGTATGCGGCAGCGAAAGGGAGATGTTTCTGGACTAAAGTAGTGTGAGAGGCGTTGGGTGGGGGGACTGCATGAATCATAAGGTAGCAATAAAACTTTCAAAGTCCGCGTAAACGACGACGGGTACACGCTCTTGGTGCACAAAAATCCTTAAACTTTTAAGGTTTTATCGTCGTCGCCGGGTAAATCCACTCTTACAGGATCAACCCTTGCACAGTCAATCTCGTGGCGGTCCAAGAGATCTTTGCGTCCAAAATGTTGCAGACATCTGTCACAAATAAAAATAGCACGGTTTTCCTTAGTTAATGACGATTTGACTAGCCGCGGCAAGTCGTGAATCCAACAGTAATGGAATTTTTTCCCACTGCCGTCGGTAATCAACAACATGTTAATGTGGTGAACGCGTTTGTCTGCAGTGTGATGGAGGGCCCCGGAAACTACATGTTTACCTTTAACTTCATCCAGACCGAAAACATTTACAGAATAGTCTGGATTTTGCCTCTCAATTTAGAAATGTCAGAGAGTTTTACCGGAAAACTCAATACCTGAAAAATCGAAACGGTGGTTGGCGAAGGCTTCCATATAATTACTGACTAGGTACGCATGTTTTTTTCGGCGCCTTTACTTGAGCTGCAAGAAGTGTCCATAAAAAGCAGTACTCGTCATTCTTGTTTTTAATATTGATGACGGCCTGCTTTCTACAGATATCAAGTGGCAGAGCAACATAGGAAGACCCACGATAGAAAGGTTGAAAATTAGAAATGCTAATGTCGAGGGATTCTATTCTATCGAGAGTTTTGCCACTTGTCCTTTCTTGAAACTCACACAATTTTACTCTGAGCTCCGACTTCACATATTTTTCATACCAATCCGACAGGCAAGTGCTGGTTGTGACTTCACGCATTTTAGTTAAAAAGCAAATACGGGCGGTTTCCAAAATCATTTCCTTCTGTATTTTATATGTGTTAATCAGTCCAACCTGCACCTTTACAGATGGGGAGGACCGATTATCCACAATTTCGCGAACTTTACCGGCAACAAGTTTAAAGCAAGCTTCGATGAAATTCATTGGATCAATAAAATTTTGGGAATTTGAAATTGTCCCGGAATAAATTCTATTTTTAAATGCACTAAGCCTGTCTTCAAGGACTAAGCGCGAAACTGCTGACTCACCCATCGTTGCTGCATGATCATGACTGCATAAGGCTGCCCCTGCACCGGCATACTGCCGACTTGGCCGGGGCGATGGACCGGCATACTGTCGGCTGGGTCCCGGCGGTGGGTTGTTGAAGTGCCGGCTGGAGCCGGGCGATGGGCTGTTGAAGTTGTGGCTTGACCCGGGCGATGGACCGGCATACTGTCGGCTGGGTCCCGGCGATGGGCTGTTGAAGTGGCGGCTTGACCCGGGCGATGGACCGGCATACTGTCGGCTGGGTCCCGGCGGTGGGTTGTTGAAGTGGCGGCTTGACCCGGGCGATGGGCCGGCATACTGTCGGCTGGGTCCCGGCGGTGGGCGGCTGGGCAGGTAAGGTGCTACTGCTGTGGCGGGCGGTCGGCTAGGTTCCGACGTCTCCCATGGTCGCCATATTGGTGGCGGAACTGCCTTGTTGTCCTGGTGTTCGACCGCCCCCTCTGAATCATAAAAAAAGTAAGAAAAATGTTTTAGTATCATGAAAAACATAATTTTGTAAGCATAAAATAATATAGGTAAATTACTGATGTACTGGACTTACCGATATTCCAGTGTGCTGGTGGTTGTGGAAGAACCCATTGTGGTGGCGGAGTTGGCGGCATGCTATGTGGTGGTGACATGCTCTGCGACACATCCACGTCAATATTTGGGAGCATGCTCCATTGTGAGCAATCACAAGCTCTTTTTGGGCTACTTAATTCCTGAGAAGAATTACCCTTACGCTTCTCTGGGCGTGATGGTTCATCTGAAAAAAGAAAAAAAAATAATATATTAGCAATAGTTATAAAGACATGGGGAAAAATAATCTATAGATAAATACGTACTGAAATAAAAAAGGTCGCTGCAGGAAATGTCCAAATCACCTGCGAACAAATAAATAATATAGACTACTGCTTCAGCACTATACATTTTCATAAATATAGTTACGTTAAAAAAAATATTATCATTACCGAAATCATCCTCAGCGAGAATTTCATCAATGTCTGAAGCAGAAAAAAAAAAGCTCATCAGTATATGTGAAAGAATTTAAAACAGCCAGAAAAAACAAGTTAAATAACAATAATTTACTTACCAATATCGCTGAATAAGCTAAGATCCTCAGAAGACATTGTGATGATTGAAGTGTTCAGCTCGACGACTCAGAGAAGACTGGATGGCAGAAGGGGGGTCTCAGCCCTATTTATACACGCGTCTGGAGCCATGGAGAATTGGCGTGGGAAGACTGCACCCACGATGATAAATGTGGTGCAGCTGCGAGGGGAGCGATAATTAATGGCTTCCGGGTGTGGCGCATTCAATTACGAACCCGCATCCTGCAGCTGCGAGGGGAGCGATAATTAGGGTGTGGCGCAGCTGTGCGCATTCAATTACGAACCCGCATTCAATTAGTTACCGGCACGTGCGCGGCGGGGAAGGGGGGAAAAAGTGGGCTCACTCCGCTGTCCATAAGGAAATAATAAGATCAATCTGAGGTTACAGATGTGAGATTGCAGCGGGGGAAAAAAACTGGCAGCTGACGCAGGTCCATAAGGAATGCATGGGGAAAAAACTGGCAGCTGACGCAGGTCCATAAGGAAATAATAAGATCAATCTGAGGTTACAGATGTGAGATTGCAGCGGCTCCCCTCCTTAATTCAATTAAACTCCCCTAGTTCCTCGGCTCCCCTCCTTAATTCAATTAGGACCCCACGCAATTCAATTAGCCTTAATTAAAATCAATTAGGGCTCCCCCCCCACGCAAATCAATTAGCCTTAATTAAAATCAATTAGGGCTCCCCCGCAAATCAATTAGCCTTAATTAAATTCAATTAGCCTTAATGTGCATGCTAATTAACGTTCCCTTTGATGGCGCCGACGCAGGTTATACATCTACTCCCATCACTTGTCTGGAGTGATTTCGGAGAACCATGGAAAACCTAAATCAGAATGGCGAGACAGAATTTGAAGCCACGTAATACCGAATACCAGTCCAAGCGTTACCTATCAGGCTCGATATTATTTTCCAAACAAACTATGGAAACAGTCCAAAACTCACTGTCAGAGATACTTAAATTTTCTCCTTCACGAAAAAAAAAAAACATACGTTTTTACGTACTCGGCCACAACTTTGTTTCTAAAAACAAAGGCAAATTAACGCCTTACGATTGTTACTATTTACCACACTGAACCTCTCCTTGCAACTATCATTTTTTAGGCATTGATTGTTTCTGCCAATTTTGGAGGGTAAATTTAAAGTATTTTAAATTATATTTATAAGAACGAAGCTATTGGCTGAGAAAAAATATAATTGAAGATAGTGAAAGAGTTCCAATCATTTGATTTTGATTGGGGTAATTAAAGTTCTAGAAGCAATGATAGTTTATTTTTAAAGTTTACAATGTTTCTTGTTTCTTCATTACCAAAAAACTTTCTTATCTCTTGTAATACAGCAAAAATAAACCAATTACAAAAGTATTATACTTTTTTTAGATACACCTATAACAGAACCGATAAATAATAGATATGAAACAAAAAACACGTTTTTACACGCGAGATGTACAATTTGAACATCGTAAAAATGATATAAAACTGGTATTACTTTCAAAATAATTATGTTTGATGTTAGAAAACAAATCTATTTGCTTAACTGTTTACTTATTGCTTTTGTTTGACACTGCCACACACATACCGAAATGGCACTATGATATTGGTAGTATCCCCACCATTCATCTATGACATCGTATTTTAATATTACGTAAAATTACGATAATCTTACATTATTTGATTAGTATGGGTGTAGGATGAGCAGTGCAATAAGTCGAACAATTATTATTTGTGCCTACGTGAATTGCCAGTGACACTGTTGGCCTAAACCAGGGGTCCCCAAAGTGGTCGGTATCGACCCCTGGGGGTCGATAAGAGTTCTCCGGGGGTCGATTAATACCCGGGGGTCGAAAGGGGGTCGATTGATAAATGGTCTAGGAAAAAATGGGAATATTCCAACAAAAATCCAAAATAACTGACTAGCCCCGTTATAACTTGAGTTTTACGGAAGCCTGCGTCGCTTTAGGTATGTGTTAAGGAGAAAACATACTGGAGCGGAGAGCATAGCAACGACGAGAGCGAAGTACAAAGCAGCGAAAACAAACAAACCAATTGGATTGTTGCGGTGACTCTTACTGGGGCGCAAAGCGGTGAGGTAATAATGGAGCAAAGCTTATCGTTCAAACTGTTTGATTTCGCCGCTTTATTCTTCACTCGCATTGCTGGTTTGTTAGTGGTTGTTCCTGTGAGAAACGAATGTAGACCAATTTACGAATTGTGTCTCTTCTAAGGTCCATCTTTGGGGTAAGAAAGAAGTTCAACATCACAATTATTTTATTTTAGCTAAGCTACGTGATCAACTCAACAAGTATTAAAACTTTACTTTTATTTACTTCGGGTATTTAAGCATTTTATATTCGGGAGGATGCTGGTTCGAATCACCGTCCAGGCATCTGGATTTAGGTTTTCCATGGTTTCCCCAAATCACTCAAGGCTAATGCCGGGATGCTTCCTCCAAAAAGCCATGGTCGAATTCCTTCCAGTTCCTTCTCCGCAGTTCCATCCCGCCTCTAGTCACCGCGCTGTCGACGAGACGTAAAGCCACAAAAGGGGGGGGGGGAGAGAGAGAGAGAGAGAGAGAACGCTGCTGGTTCATTATACACAAAATGCACTGTTAAATTCTAGTATGGTTTCCACTCTATGTATTGTATATCTAAATGTAGATTTTGTCCATTACATAGAAGATATCGTAATATACCGAAAACCATTAAATTTAGATACTTCTTTTTTATCTTTTTCCTATCTAATTCTATTGAATAGGTTACTTTTAGATGTAATTATTATTCCTTCAAGTCTAGATATCTATTGTTAGCAAAAAGTAGCAACAATGCACTCTGAGCAAGAACAGGCAGTTCTTTATAGCTCGTGCGGTAATAAGTTGCGTCTCTTACTGCTGCTGTTTTGTTGTGCTGCGATCGTATCGTGTTGTTCATATTATAAATCTGAGTTTAATACCTACGTTGTCGTCTACCAGTGCTAAGAAGAAATGCAGACAATATTCACACGAGTATTTGAAATATGGTTTTGTGCCATCTTCTGCTAATGAAACTATTCCTATGTGCTTGTTATGTGAAAAACTTTCAGCAATGATGCTAAGAAGCCGGCGAAAATAAAAGACCACTTGGAAAGGATCCATTCTGATAAGAAAAACATAGATTTTGAGTATTTCAAAATGCTAAAAGAGAAATTGAGAGTTCGGCCAAATTTAAGTACATATTTGAAGTAATCTGCTAGCGCTGATAGTGAAGGAGGACTGAGGACAACCAACAGCATCTCTCTTAACATAGCACAGAAAGGCAAACCGTACACAATTGGTGAAGAGATTATAGTACCAGCTATAAAAGATGTAATTGAAAATATTATGAAGAAAGACTCTCAACTATTTTTGAAGTGCATACCATTGAGTGCAAATACTATGCAGCGACGTATAGAGGAAATGGCCGATGATGTGGAAAGAACTTTGACCTCTGAGCTCCAGCATTTTAAGTTTGCTATTCAACTTGACGAATCAACTTTCTGAAGTTCAAATCTTCTCATGGTTTATGTTAGGTTCCATAGTCCATCCCTGAATGACACTGTTGATGAATTTCTGTTTGCTAAATATCTTCAAACTGTTTCGAAAGGTGAGACAATTTTTTTATGTTTGCAAGATTATTTGAACAAGCACAACATTCCTTTCGGGAATATTACTGCAGTAGCTACTGACGGTGCACCTGCTATGGTAGGCCGTTATAGAGGATTTTTCTTTCTGAAGGAAAAGGTTCCTTATGTACGTACCGTTCACTGTGTCCTACACAGGCAGCATCTTGTAGCCAAAAAATTGAGTGGCGACCTGCATGATACTCTAAAAGTGTGCATTACGTCAATTAATAAAATTAAAGCTCATCCTCTCAATTCCTGATTGTTTGCGAAGTTATGTGAAGAAAATGATGAACCTTTCAATCAATTACTTTTGCATACTGAGGTAAGGTGGTTGACAAGAGGTGATAGTTTGCAGAGGTTTGTTGACTTGTACGACTCGTCTGCAGAGTTTCTTAAGAATGTGGATCCATTACTATGTGACGAGTTAAAACAGTGCAAGAACCATCTTGTTCTATTTGGCAGATCTTTATTCGAAATTTAACGAAGTACAGAAGCGTTTGCAAGGAAAAAATGTTACAATTGTTCAAGCTCGAACAATTATAATGTCCTTTCAACTAAAAATAAACCTGTTAAAATCTTCACTGGCACGTAAAAATTTTAAATATTTTTCAAACTTTCGACTACTAAAAGAAAATGAAGAGATACCCGACCGTGATTTGGAGATATATATTAAATTAATAGAAGACTTCAAAGCACGTTTCGAAGACTTGGAGAACATGCATGTTCCTGAATGGTTTGCTTCTCCATTTGATGTTAACATAATCAAGGTAATGAACGTGGCTTAGAAGATGAACTGATTGAAATATGCGTAGATCTGGAAGCTAAAGCGTTGTTTAAAAATAAAAACCTCAGCGAATTTTGGAGCAATAACAATATTGCTACAAAATACCCCAAGCTCAGAGCAGAAGACGAATCTTTCTTACTTGCATTCCCAATTTCGTTGAAGCTGGCTTTAGCCACGCGAACGCTATTTTAACAAAACAGAGAAACAGACTGAACTTGGAAAACCGTGGTGATTTGCGACTTAAACTTACCAATTTTCAACCGAACATCATTAATCTTGATGCTGCCCTTCAGACCCATCCATCTCACTAATATCAGCTACTTTAATAAAAAGGTATGTTAACATGTTTTTAATGTATTCAACAGTAGTCGTAAAATGGCAGATGTTTTTCATCGAATATAATTTATTTAAATTTTCAATGATTATTTTGTGTTTTACATTTTATGACACTTACGGTTATAGGCTAGTTTCCATCTATCTATAATTTTTTAATTATTTTTACGATTATAATAACAGTGTAAAATATCCCTTTTTTCTGTTAGTGTTGTTGGGTGGATTTTTTAAGGTGTGGGAACTATAAATACTTTCTTTGGGTTGTTATGCAACTCTCCTTATCGCTTAGCATCAAAAATGCTAAAAATGATTTAAAATTTTCATCAGTGGCGGATCCAGGAATTTTTCGAGCCGGGGCAAAAACTGTAGGAATGCCGCCCCTTGCAACATTATTTGCAGCTCCCATTTTTGCCGTCTGGCCCCAAGTGTCGCCACCTCGATTGTCGGCCAAACACATTGTTGTCGCCGCCCGGCGCCCAGTGTACTAGTAGAGCTAAAAAAAAAAAAACCGTGACTTAAATCGCCTCCCTTTAAACATGATTTTGCCGCCTCCTTGAAGTTGGCACCCCGGTGTACACCCCCCCCCCCCCCCTAGATCAAGCACTGGTTTTTATTAAATGTTTAATCTGGGGGTCGATGAGAAGACAAATGTTCTGTGAGGGGGTCGACGTGATAAAAAGTTTGGGGACCCCTGGCCTAAACAGTCAAACACCCCAGCTTCCGAGGACCCCGCTTGGTATTGTTCCGCTAATAACGTTCAAGAGACTGACCATAGTCAACTGTCAGCCGGTGAAACACTCAAAAGAGTCGTTATCCACCGTGGATAATTCCGTCTTCGTGACATTTTCAAACGAATTTACAGAAACATGACTCAATTGACTATAGGGAATCGAGATGTACCTAAAAATATATGAGCCAGATAAACTGTTTCTTACGTAAACACGTGAGACAAAGACAAATTTATGTGTTAAACTGAGAAGTTAGATATTTGTAATTCCCTGAAATACAACGGGGAAGAGAGGTTTCACTTATCAGAAAGGATCTGATGAAGAGGCGTGATCTATGGCGGATATGTGTGTGTGTGACTGCCAGATAACAGAATTTGATTATTTGATATTACTTTTTTGTGTACAACAATGTTTCAAGAACCTCGAGACGATTGATTGGCACTACCGACTTTCGCTGAGTGAAGAATAAGGCCCCACGAGGAACCGAGGAAAGTGGCAAAGATCGCAACTGGGACTGATCCAGCGGCGGCGGCTGGTAATGCATCTCTGATCAGCTGGCAACAGATACCAAATACATTTATGAGTGTTGCTTGAGATGAACTTAGGTTTTTTGTTTAAAGATCGTGTGGGTGCAACACCCAATGCGGCCTCATACGGTAGCATAACACCAGATACGTTGAACTGTGCACTAATGTTCAAATAAGTTCTCTTGCCCATATATCGGCCCTGATAAGGAGTCTTGCGGATAAGAGTTTCAATCACCCTTGTGCCTTGTTTAATTGAGTTGAGAAATTAAATGGCCAGGTTATGGCAATTTTAGATTTATTTAAATTAATTAAAGAACCCTCTTCATTTTCAAGAAATTCAAATTAATGAAATTTTTTCTACCTAAGAATATATAAAAAATTAAATTCACATGAATAAAATAAGGCATCCAGAAAGCCGTCATGTCACAGTATGGACTCTACTTGGTCCTCCAGAGGAGTAAATATGGACTGCACTGTATTTTCGATCTGTCACCGTGGCAGTTCTGGTGTGCAAATACACAATTAACGCTATCTCTCTCAAAAATTGATATCCTGACATTTCGTTGACTTGAAAAGAACCATTTGGCGTTATTTAACCCTAACTGACTGTTCATAAAAGTTGAAGGAAATATCTGGATTCAATGTTTATGATAATAAAACGAGAGGATTTTTTTTTTTTTCCTTTTGGATCTTTGTAGCATTTTTTTTTTTTTTTTTTTTTTTTTTTTTTTTTTTTTTTGTGGCTTTACGTCTCATAAACATCGAGGTCATTAGAGGCGGGGAAAGCTATGTGGGAAAGGAAGGTGAAGCAATTCATCCATGGCCTTTTGAAGGAACCATTCTAAGATAATTCGGCAAACCATGGAAATCCGAAATCTGGATGGTGGATTCAAATCCCAGTCCTCTGGAATGGCAGGCCCAAGTGTTATCGCTCACTCACAAGGTCCGGTGATTTTTTTTTATCGCCACTGGGACCAGCCAGTTGTATCAGGGGTGCTACAGATGTGACTAATTGTTAGAGCGACCGTCGACGGGTTCACGAAATACAGCCGGGCTTGACCAGACTGCCCCGTGACTGGAGGTCGATGCGGTCAACACGATCGTTCGACAACTTGGTGTACGGCAAGTAGTTAGTGGTGTCCGCAGCACTGCCGGCGGCGGCACGTACTTGACTCCGAGTTTGTCCGACGGCACACGGATCTATATCTCGACTCGGGTTGGTCTGTCTCTCTCTCTCTCTCTCTCTGCAGTTCGCACTCTGGCCGACCGCAGCGAAGCAGCACCGTCGGCGGCACGGTCTGATTAATTACAGCCTAGCGGGCGTCAGCTGTTTCTGCGCCTCGTCTCCCGCCCCCTACTGCAGACGCCACTGGCAGAAACTTTCAGGGTGTCTCTCAACACCCTGCTTTGTTGCAAGCAAGTTTTGTCGATGGGTAGTTACACTACGACGGTGTTTAGGATTTTGTTGATAATTAATGTTACACTAAGAGGCTTTGAATTAGCTACAGTTAGCAGGTGAACAGATCTTCGCCCATGGCTTTATATGATATGTCACTAGTGTTTTCAAATACTCGTACCTAACAAAGGTTTTGGAATGCCGGTTTCGTGCTAGTAAATAGCAAGTCGTGCTCCTGTGCAAATATAGGGTTCTTCAGAAAGAAGGAGAACATTTTGTATTTTTATTTCTCACAAACTATGAAATATACAAATACTTGCCCCACATAGCTGGATAGTGGAAGGTTCAAGGATTTACTGTACACATACCACAAGAGCTCCGTGCGTAAACAGCATCTTCATTTGACGTTCAAGGACGACCAATGCTTTTCCTTTTGCTTAATAGTATTTACTATACACCCATCTTGGAGCGTAGCTGCGTTTTGGCCTACTCTCCTCCAAGTAGCCTGACGTGGCTTTTGCATCTAAATCCCTCCTCCACCTGTCCGCGTGGCACGTAGTTTTTTCCCTATTGATTCCAGAAGACATTTTGTACTGTTTTCTCTTGTCAGACTATTGTAAATTACATACGGAGATAATTAAATGAAGGAAATAAATATCCACATGATTTTGTGTGGTCTGTACCTTATTTTAACTATGACAAACAATATGAAGGAAAACCACGTGGCTTGGCTCGGACATGACCCCGTCCGCTACCCACGTAGCCCAGCGTAGCTTTCCAGGCAGACCGAGCTACGTAGTTTATGGACGCTCCCTCCTCTGCGAACTTCTTATGCCAATCGTGAGTCTATGACGAGGTGACACTGTATTGAACTTACGATGGAATACGCGTTGCACATAAACAGTGGATTCATTTCTTCCATACCGCAGCACATTAAACGACTTCTCCTTTGGCGTCATTTCCGCGTATACAGACAACAGCGCTGTTGGCATCGAATGGAACTAATAATTCATTACAAACACTGAACCTTCCTCAATCCAGTAGTGTGTAGCACGAATTTGTTTCTTTTATTGTATGTGAGAAATAAATGCAAAATCTACTCTTAGTTTCCTCGAAATATCTGGGTTCGCTAATCCAACTACAGAAATGAGATTGGGTTGAAACATGAAACTGCCCGTCAAGTGTAACATGTAGGCCTGGGTTGCATCTAATTACATTAGCATCATTTTATACTTCTCAGTTTGTAATTCCAATTGCTGGTATTATAATTCAGGTATCACAATAATGTTCTTCTGAATTAATTCACAAATTTCTCATTATTGTACATTAACTCTTATACTTTACTACTGATCTGGTGATTCCCCGAGTTGGGAACATAAAATAACTGTCACGGCCGGAATTTAAATTCATCTTCACTTTTGGCAAAATTGTGCTTTATTCTTGTTGTTTTGATGCGCCGTGTATCAGAATAAATTCTATCATTATTAGAAGTTTTATTGTTTGATGACGCAATTATTGGATATACGTAAGGAACGTTTAAAAAGAAACGAGCCGGAGTCTGGAATGTGAAAAACCTGTGACAGAATGGTAATATCGTTGCGTCAGTAAGAAATAGGACTTCCGGCAAGAGCGCGGAAGTCCACATGTCCGTCGCTATCGGGTCACGAGTGCAAATCACGTGACTACAAAGCTAGCAGAAGCATGCGTCAGTCGTCCAGCGCTCATTCGTGTTGTAAGCAGTGAAATGGAGGCGTCAAAAGAAGAGCAAAGAGGTGTTGTTCGTTTTCTGACAGCAGAAGGAATAAGTGGAACGGACAATCATCGAAGAATGTCACAAGTGGACCGTGAACACTGCATGTCCCTTGGAAGGACAAAGACGTGGCACAAGTCCTTCAGGGAAGGACGAGCGTCGTTAGTCGATGATGCACGTTCTGGAACACCACACCACATTACCGATGACATCGTCCCGCCGGTTGATGGACTCGCTACCCAGGACCGCCGAGTTACAGTGAAAGCCGTAGCCACCGAGGTCAGATAGCGTTGGAAGTCATCACATCATCATGACGGAAAGACTAAACTGGCGCAAAGTGTGCTCCCAATGGGTGCCCTACAGTCTTCAACCACAACAACAAGCATGTCGAATGGCTCACTGTCTTGATCACCTGCAACGCTATGCCAGGAAATGGAATGAGTTCCTGGCACGAGTGGTGGCTGGAGATGAGTCTTTGGTGTCATCACTTCAAACCAGAATTGAAACGAAAAAGTCTCCAGTGGAAGCATCGAGTGTCACCACCACCAACAAAATCCAAGGCCATCCACACTAGTGCAGGAAAGGTTGACGTTCATTTTTGATCAAGACGGCCCCCTTGTGATAGACGTCCTGCAGCACGGTGAACACTGAATGCGCAGCGTTACTCTTAACCCTTGACCACCCTTCGCCAACAGGCAAGCTCACCCGTGAGTCACCCTCCGTACAGTCCAGACATCTCTCCCTGCGATTACGCCATTTTTGGTCCCCTAAAAAAGGCTTTGAGGGGCAAACGATTCACCTCGGACTACGCCGTAAAGCAGTACGTGCGGAACTGGCAAATATTGCAGCCCCAATAATTTTGTGACACAGCCATTCAACGTCTTGTGTCGTAGTGGGACAAGTGCCTCAACAGCCAGGGTCAGTACTTCTGAAATACAGGTACTGGCTTCTGTTCCTAGGCCTCCGGCTCGTTAGTTTTCAAAGTAGCCTTATAGACTCGTTGAGAGGTTTAATATTCAGTTGCAACTACTGACTGAAACAAACCACATTAACCTTACTTTATTAACATATTCAACAACTGAGAGCTCGTAGCACAATTAATAACAAATTAACCAAATTAATAACCTTAGTAAAAGACAAGTATGTTGTAGGAGAGACTGCACCTGAGACATGAAGTTTGACTGATTGAAAAACCACGAATAGCATGACAACGCAATGAAGTTGTGTCATCCAACAGGGCCGCTTCAATTTGGGAGAAAACTTAATTACAGTGAACCGTTCAGTCAAGGAATGTTGTCCTCTTGTAGCGGCACACATCTCAGCGATAACGACGGTGGAACTTATGTCATCAACATAGGCGATCAGTGAAATCGTATGTTCTCACATAACTCGCAAATACAGCCACAAACTTCACGGAAGTCTTCCCTCAGAGGCTTAGTCTGGCCGAAGAGCTAGGCTCAAGTGTCAACTGCAAGACTTATTCAATCTCATTAGAAATCAGCCAGTCACTAGACTTGGCTGAAGAATACAAGTAATTGATTCTGGTACAGCCGAGACTTTATGAATTCCAATCACACAGTCCTCTCTCAACGGCGCTTGTCCAGTTCTTCCCCACGATGCTTCATTTTTCTTCGGACGAAAGACATGGTACGTCGTCACTGGTCTCATAAGACATACTTATAGTAAATTTGTGACGTTTAGCGTAGTCCAATGTTCTTATTCGCTGCTCCAAACACAGTCATTCGCATTTTTTCGACACGCCTTCTATGTTTCGCCAGAGTGCCCTCCTCATAAACTTTTCTGTGAATTCATTTTCAGTTCTGAAAATTCCCAAATCTTGTCCGCATTTACCTTGAATTTCCCATATCAGGTTTGTTCCGACTCTTTTTGACGTGAAACGTTTCACTTGGCCACAAACGCCAACATATTGTTAGGTGTAAAATCCTTTAGAAATCAGAGTGATAAACATTCAGTCGCTGAGTCTCGATCTAAGATTGCCTCCAGGGTGATTACGCGACCTGTTCACTACATTGTCCATTGTACGCATGGCTGTTTCTTCTATTTATGGCTTTACACCTCGTCGACATCGAGGTCATTAGTGGCGGGATGGGACCGGAGACAAGGAACATAAAGGAATTCGGCCATGGCCTTTTTGAAGGAAGCATCCTGCTATTCGTCTGGAGTGATTGGGAGAAACCATGGAAACCCAAATCTGGATGCTCGGACGGGAATTTCAACCGCCATCCTCCCGAATGAGAGGCCAGGTCGTTATGGCTCACTCACCGCACTCGGTGCGTGGTTATTTCTACCGCCAGCGTTGAACGCCCGTCTCATGTGCCTCAACTTATAATAAAGGCATCACCTAACATTGTCCGAGTCCAATCTCAATGCGCTTTCAATTTATTATGAAAAGATTATGAATACATTTAAATGTCTAATATCATGTGCAATGTGAGCAAAACATTACAGTTGCTATTTGTTCGGTTTCCACGAAAAACTGTAGGTCCGTTGTTAAATTTAGAATTACCCTGTTCCTGTTAAGATAACACTCGACAAAAGTTTATGACTGGGTCAACAGTTTAGCGAGAAACCAGAGCTAGATAGCATTCACAGCATATTTCATTTAGTAAAGAAAATGTATTGGAGAGAGAGGTCAGGCCATAAAAATTCCATTTCTTTTAATTTTTTCGCAGAATTTCATTTAAAAATTTACAAAGTGTGTTCGAATTAGTAGTTATTCAGTATAATATTCCAAATATTTAATTTTTATTCTTTTTTAGATACCACTTTGTAATGTTTAATTCTTTAAATTGCTGTACTCCGTAGGTATTGGTTTAAAACTTTTTTGCAAGAAATAGATCAATAATTAATACTTTAAAGTTTCTCCTTCTGAAATAAGAGCATTGTTGTTATATTTGATGCATCTCTTGATCTGAGTTAGTTTTTGTTTATAAGTACTCAAAATTATTCTCTAGGGAAGATAAAGATGTTCGTTTTATCACATTTTTGTTGTATGTAACAGACAATTTTGGACCTTAAGATTCGATCAAAAGTCCATAACTTCATCAGAATTTGAGTAGTACCAGTAAGGGCATGAGTTTTCACATTAACTATCCAGATGTAGTTCTTAACTTTGTGTTGGAATGATCAAACACGGAATCGATCTCGAAATATTAATTTCGACACAACAGGTTACCTGTAAGGAGAGGTAAGCAATCGGTATTTCAGCTTTAACCCACCAAGAAAGCAGAATCCTGTCAAATCCTAATTTGCTTTGACCTAGGATTAATGACGGAATTAGTGGCATCTGTCGAAATACGTTGGTAGTGTACAGATGATTGTAAAAAAACAGGGCGGGACGTTATTCAATTTTTGAAAATAGCTTCAAATTCACAAATAATAGTAAAGCTGCAAGTAATTTTGATACTTAGGAATGCACTTCGCTAGAATAGCCACTCAGTACAACATTTCCTGACTTATTGTTTGCAAGAAAATGGTAACACACATACATGATGATTCAGGAGTAAAAGTAAATATTAAAGGAGGTGGTAGTATGAATAATGTTGAGTAAAAAAACTTATATAAACGTGTGTCCGATTTCCATTCGTTTCGGAGATACAAGTGCAGAAATGTTATGCATGAAATAAACCTAAGAAAATGATCAAGAGAGCACAAATTTATCGAAGTACTTTATTCATGCAAAAACACACGCATAGATTATTTTACAACAGTTTAAATTAAATGTTCAGAATTCCCACCATTGACTTCAACACACTTTGCTGCTCTCTTCGCAACAGTACGTGTAGCTCTTCTGAACACGCCGTGGTGAACTTTTATGAGGGTAGCAGTGTTTACATCGCCAGCGAGTACTTCGTCCCTTGTGTTTACTTTTTCAGTTCTTCAGTAAGTTATTTGCGTGCACTTGATCACTTTCTCAAGTTTATTTTATGCATTACATTCCGGCACCTGTGTCTCTGAAACGAATGGAAATCAGACACATGTTTATATGAACTTTTTTACTCAATATTGTTCATCTGGAAACCACATCCTTCAATATTTACTATTCTTCCAGAATCACCATGTGTAACATTCACTGCGGCTCCTGGATGGTGATTTCGTAGGAGTTAAAATGGTCACCATGGTATTCTATCACCATATATTCTGAAATAGAACTGCGGTGGAGAAGAATGAGTGCTCTCTTCGTTGGAAGAAAACACTGCCCCCTTGCATTACCGGCACGTTGAGAGAAGTCTGTTGCCAAGTCCAGAGCGCAGTTCTTAATCATTGGCGAGGATGGTTTAGAAGGCTCTCCTTTTGTTCATTAGGTTAAGTCTTGGTGGGCTGGGTGGATAACGTTATTTACCGGCGCGGCGTCTGGAAGGGGCCGCGAGTTATGGCTGGCGGGGCTCTTCTTGCAGGGTCCCTGCTGCTGCCTCCGACCTGGCAATTAATGGCCTTCCCAGGCGAGGCCCTGCGGGGCAGGTGTAGCATCCCGCCGGACCCTAAACCACTGCCCTGGTAGTAAGCAACCAGCTTCAGAATATTCACAACGAAGTAGCGGAGTAGAGTTCTGGAACATATCGTATGCCAAATTAATGAATTCGTAAATTACTAGCTGAAAACAACGATTTAATTTTTTTTTATATTTTCCAATATACTGAAATGTGAAATTTGATGAAACTACACAGATCTCTTCGATTTTTCACCTTCTGTTGTTTACTGTTCAAAAATATTACTGCAAATTCAATTTGATTTAAATTAATTCGAAATATTAATCTGATATATAAAAATTAATGTACGTTTGTAAGTTTGTATGTATGTCCTCTATGCGCTCTTAAACCATTCATCCGATTACGGTGATACTTGAGTGAGTTGTCAAGTGCGCGTCGGAAATGGTGCCTAAAAAATAAAATTGAAAAAAAAAACACATCCCCTTCCCCATAACACCCCATAATTTAAAAAACCTACAAATTTTGTCCCATTTCTATGGAAATTTGCACATGTATACTGTAAAACAAACAGAAAAATATTGCCTACATTTGGTTTCCAAAAACGCATCGCCTTTCCCCCTTCCCACCCCTTAATTTTTAGACAAATCCACACTTTTTATCCGATTTCGATGGAACTTTGCACACATATACTTTTTTTTTTTAAATAGAAAAATACTGTAGATATTAGTTTTACAAAAACCCAATCCCTCTCCCATTTTCTACCCCTACCCCCCCCCCCCTTCCCCCTTACACCCCATACTTTAAAAAAACCACATATTTATCTAATTTCGATCGAACATTGCATTTGTATACTTCAAAACAAGGAAAATATACTGTTTACATTTTTTTAAACAACCAACTGCTCGCCCCCTTTACAATAACCCCTTATTTTGTGTCAATATTTCATATACATATCCACAGTTTTGATCCGATATCGATGGAACTTCATACACGTATACTTTAAAACAAGGAGAAAAATACTGTCTACGTTTGGTTCCCAAATCCCAACCCCTCATCCCTCTCATAATTTCCAATGTTCCTTACACTAACTTTATTCAATGTGAATGGAACTTTGCACATTTATAAATTAAAGCAAAGAGAAAAATACTGTCTATCTTTGGTTAAAAAAAAACCCACCCACTTTACCTATCACCCTAATGAAGCAAAATTTACACTTGAAACCATTCAGTTTTTTGGAAATATCTCAAACGGCGGGGAAATTAGACAAAGTAGATAGCAACATTATTAAAGTACGTAATATTTCCTACTAAACAGCACTGGACATATTACAATCGGACTTGAATTTTAAAAATTATTTTAATGTTTTTGTGACACACAAATCTAAAGTTTTTGAATTTTGCACACATATGCTTTAAAATAAGAGAGAATGATGTTTATATTTATTTTACAAAACTGCACCCGCTCTCCCGTTTCATCCCTCTTAAGACTGATTTACACGTGCAACTTTTCCGTGTTTAGCATACTATCTCCAGTACAAGCTCAGATTGTTTTGTATATATGCTGATTACAATCACCAAAAACATTGCACATCCAAGACCATTGCAATAAACTTCAAATTGAATGAAACAGTAATTAAAATTTATACATAAATACCTAATTTTTACTAAATACAAACTTTCAAATGTATTAATTTAATTTATATGTGTACTCAAGTCTAGAAATAGCAAAGCATTGCCGGGTCAGCTAGTATTATTATAAAATTCTAAAATTCGCTTGGCACTCAGCACGAATTTCGAACGCAAAAACTTCTCTTACGCTCGAAATCGGCATTCAGATTAATTTTCCCAAGTGCAGACTTTACTAGAAAACAAATCTTTCCCATGTTTCTGATCTTGAAATATCTACATGAACGACTCATACAGATAAATTGAATTCGTGAACAGTGATATCAATAAAAAGTTTTTGCATAGTCAGTACTTGAGACGTGTGGATACGGGCTGTTAATGCTACTGGAATCGGAAACTTCGTCCTATTGAATGACTTTGATCCAACCATAAATATAACTTTCACCTGCGGAAATGGAATCAAAAGGTTGATGACCGGTGTAGTGTAAATATTAAACTGAACCATCATATGAATGGTTTTGATTTTGCTGGAGATCGTCCAGATACAACACTTCTTTCACTATTCCAAGTGCTCCGTTAACCAAGCAATTCTTTGTACTGAGATTATTTATTTACAGTATATTACACGATATTCTTTGCAATCACAAATATTCGGATCAAGTTCGTTGGCAACTGACACTTCTACAGTATTTCCAGAAACTATAGAGTTGTCTACCGGAATTCTTGCTATCGGTTCTGACATTACTATCATTTTATACTAATTGTCCTCTTGGATTTTTTTTCTGTCAGTCAATTTTCGGAACCGCTTACCTACCACGCTGGGTTCTACTAGTGTAAGCCGGTGACGGTTTTTTGCGTATCGTCACGGGTCTAGAATTGTTCCAGTTTGCAAGGTCAAAGATTAAGATAGGCTGATGTGTTCTGTCCAAATATGAACTCGACCTGTAATTCACCGTTAGGGTGAATAAAATTTCTTGATCTTGAAGAACTCAGAACTTTTCATAGACGTATTAAACACGGACAGAGGTGATCGCGCTATGGTATAATTATTTCATTGGTAGTAGTTGCTCGACTAGAACTTGTCTGAGATACAAAACTTGACTTGTATTTGACCCTAAAATTTCACTTCCTCAAATTTTAAGATAACGGGATTGCGCAATTGCTTCGAAAGCATCACGTTGTTTTCTTATTGAGGCTGTGATAACATTGTGTCTTTGGTCATAGTGTCTGTAACGGCCACAGAACTTTATACAGATTTCAGATTATTAAATAGTGCGGCAATTCCGAAGAAATGAATTGCCAGAATATTCGATTTGCTAACATATTTCGTCTGATGTTTACTTTAAATAACCTAATATCCCACGTACAGCGAACTTTAATAAAGACCATTAACGAAAGTGGTCAGTAAAATACGTAAAAATCAAATAAACTGTTAGGTATACATTTTCGTCAAACAGCAACATTAGCGAAAGTTTTAACTATGGTTAAATTTAGTCTAGGCCGGAATGATAATTGGCATTTGTGAGAAGAGACTATGAGTAATTTAAGTTTTTTTAAGGTTTTTTTTATGTTGTTTAGTGAAAAGCAGTTCTACTTTTTTCAGCAATAAAGTTTATCGATATTTTTTAACCATGAAATGCTACGAATAGCAAACATAGTGAATGAATTATGATAGTTAATTTCATAGCAGTTGTTTAGCTATTACATTGTGGACATAACCTCGAATTTTTTCTAATGATATCTTTGGTCGCTGATAATCTGCGAGCGACGGCTGGCGCGCGCGGTCACCGTCTCCAGCCAGTAGCTGTCGAGGTGAGTGAGTGAGCTTGGGAAATTATATAGTAGATATTAAGTTACAACAATATGCAAGAAAATATCAATAACAAACAAAGCGAAGCCGCTCGCTCGACAGTGTAACATCAGCCGCTGAAAAGTTTGATTCCGTGTAGTAATTAGGCTAAAAACAAGAAGCAACAGGAATTGGGATTAGGTTATAACCTCAGTAGTAGGTAAAGTTAATTCTAGAATTCATTTTATGTATCAACACATCGAGAATCTTAGTTTATATACTAAGGAGGCATTGTACAGAAATCTTACAAGTAACCATGGAGAATGCTGTTAAGCTGTATGCGACCAGTATTGAGCACCGGGTAGCCGTCGTTCGCCCGTAAAAATTAGAAAAAAACAGTATAAATGTCAACTCATTTGACATCGCGTAGATTTGTGAGAGCAAAGCACCATTGCTGAACTTTGGCGTAAGAATGCTAGCGCACAAGCCGAGAAGTTAATGATTAAAGAACCGGAAGAAGCCTATTCTAGTGAGGTAGCGCGGTCTAAAGCGTGATTGGGCCTCGCGACGAGAAATAAGAAAACAACATCCCTCAAAAGATGGAACAAAGTTTTCTTATAAAGTTCACGATGGTAATACTTCTCTCTTTCAAGTTAGATCTAAGAGGGTGCACAACTGTGAAATCAGCGCCAGTACTGAATAAGGACCTTTCATTCTACTGTTCGGGTGGCCGGACTTAAAGCCAACTTCTGTGCGGACCACCATTACTGGTTTCAAGAGGAAAGTAAATTTATGAGTCATATCTGAGAAGAACTTCTGAGTCTTCCTGCAGATGTGGCATGACTTCGTATCGGCTTTAGCGGGAAGCTACAAATCTTTGAGCTCACCGCTGTTCGTATTGAGACACGAAATACAGCATCGGAAGACTAGGAATTTTTTCTTGTGGACAGGCATGACACTACGTTCAACTGTCCGTGGCTGGGGTTCATCGTTAACTTAAGAGCCGGCGCACGAGGAGCGACTGCTTTGTGACAACAGTTGGAAACCAGTTGAGCTCGCAACCAGTTTACAACCTAAACGATACTTCTGTCTGCACATGGATAGTCAGGTTGTGGATCAATTTCCAATAGATAGTGCGGAATTTGTGGAATTTTTCCTATGTCAGATTCAGACGAGGAAGACGTTGTTAATTGTTATCAATACCGCAGGATACGCAGCGTACAGGGGAAGCATTTGGTCCATCCATATTCAAGGAACTTTTGTTCTTGAATGTCGAAGTTTATAGTTGTAAAATTTTAAATTAAATTCTTTATCACTCGTGTTGTTTTTGGGAAATAAGCCATAAAAACCTGGTGGTTTTGTTCGACTGAATTCTGCAACGCAACTGCGACTTCGGATCCGCAGTTGCATACAACTGGTTTGAGACTGGTCTAAAACCGATCGCCTCGTGTGCGGTCCCCCGCCATCCTGCAACTCCAAGGTCACATAGCAGTCGCGAGCTTAATTGGGTTGCAACTGTTGTCACAAAACAGTCGCTGGGCCTAAAAGTCACCAGTTATCAGCGCAGTACCGTGACAGTATGGCAATAGAATTGTGTGTCTGTTCAACCGCGAAGCCTGACGTGGTAACTATTGAGATTAAGAGATCAATTACCATCCTAAGCAATGTTTAAATGTATCTTCAATTGGAATTTTATGATGTATGTAAAATACTTGAATTTTAATTTGTCTCCGTGAATCAATAAAATAATGAACTGAAAAACACTTCAGATCCGAACACTTAAAATAAAAAATATATTAATAATTAAATTTTAAAGTGTCTTTGGTTGACAGCGAAACACTTAAAGCTGTGTTATTAAGAAGGACGTATTATTTAGAAGCTATTTTAGTTTGCTCCATTGTGGTGCTGAATTATCTATTTACTAGCGGAGTTCCCGGCGTTGCCCGGTATAGTTGGCGTAGATTTAACCGTACCCTATTTTTATTCCCTCAAAACATTTGTACAAAGTTTCATAAAATACGCGCCAACTTTTTCGGAATTAAAGCAAACTTACATTCACCCGCCCCCTACCAAGAAACTGGTGGGCTGAAGTTTATTTGCACGTATACTATTTTCATTCGTCCGAAAAGATTCATGTATATCAAGCTTCAATAAGTTGGTTAAGAAATTTCATTACTACATTACTGAACAACTCTAGATTATGTTAAAAACTCACATTTGATTTAATTGCGAAGTGAATGGATATACTTGTGGCTCGAAACTCCAGATCCTTTAACTCTGCAGATAAAATATCAAAAGTGAATCCGGAATAATATTATCGTAAACAGTAGACTAATGCTGAAGGCCAGAGATATTGTCCAGAGATCGTGCTTAAAGAAAATCTCTGTTTGTTTTTACGAATATCTAGTGTGTTTAAAAATTGAATATCTCGAATTAAATGAAAGAATACTTTAAGTTACGGCTATCTATGGCTTTTAAAAATTGAATAATCTGAATTAAAAGAAAGAATACATAAAGTTTTGTTTAGTGTGCAAAATAGTTATTACTGTAATAGCTTTAATTAAATGTTATGTTCAGAGACATTTTGTTGTGTGTTCAGTGCGGAGTATGCGGCATCTAGTAATTCCTCCTGTGGAATTTCTCACCATACGTTCAGAATTTCATTTAATGCTCCTACATTATTTAACGTTGAAACATAAGACATGCCAGACAAGTGTATTAAGATTCTAAGCTTTAAAACGGTGAAAACTCCATCGAAATCCGCCCCGTAGTTTCCGAGTTTTTATATGACCAATATTTCTGGTTTTCGTTTAATAGATATAGATTAATTAATTTTTGATTCAAGTCACTTTGTTTCAGTAAGAAATATAAACAAAATAGCTGAAAATACAGACCTTACTATAATAGTCTGTGAAACCATGTAAGATTTATGCCATTAAAACCGCTGTTTTGCTCCACATTTTCTGTTACGAAAAACGATAAAATAATAATTTCTAAATTGTATACATAATATTTGGTACCATTTTAATATTTGTCGAGCGTAAGATGTTGAAAATTCTTATGTTTTCAGGGAATCCTACGCTCGTAGTCTCGCCATCGATAGTATGTGGATCGTCTCGATTATCAAACTTATAGTGGTGTACTATAACGTAGACCAGCGATCTCAGTCCCGGGAACAATGATAGAACTGCCCAGTGCAATTACCTTGCTGCCATGCAGGCTTAAATGGGAGTAGTTTACACCACGATACACCTTGTGTCACTAACATGGTGTTCAAAAAATTACAAATAACAAATAAATAAATAATATATAAATGATATTCTGCTACATGCTGCATTTGAACCTAATCACAATTTGACTCAATATTGCCGCTAAAAAATCAAACGAGACAAACTCACCTAAACACATGAAACATTTCGGATAAGATTCATTTCGGATAGCACAAATTATCACAATTAATTTCATCATACACTTTCAATATAAATTACAACAGGACTAAACACGTGGAATAATGTATTCGCTGAATCGCGATGTAAACATGATCCAATTAGCATAGACTTTGTACGTTCGTTTACAATAAGGCTAACTTGTTACGTGAAAAATAGTAAGATAGAATGGTCCTCTGCAACAACAAATATTTGATACACCGTCGTCTTATTGAGAGCTGTGAATAAACTGTTTCAACAGGCATTGTAGATCTATAATGACATACCCGCATTACAAACACTTCAAGATCAATAATTACAACGTGACTTACCTATGGAATGTTATTCCAGGTTATTTCTTACTTGTTCTGTTTGTGAAACCATAGGCAACACAAGATGGCATTATAAAACACTTTGAAACATCAGAACATGAAATGTTCACAGCAGGGGAGGTAATGAAAACAGACCAATGTTTTGAACCGACGAATATGGCAGCCGCGCATGCGCAGTCGGCTCCAGAGTTTACAGTAGGCTTCGCAGTTTTAGCGACACCTTGTATCCTCTCTTTTCTTACCTCCATGGATGTAATGCGACTAACAATAGGGTACCGGACAGGTATTACAAAAAAATCTGAAATTTAGTTGGAAATAATACTTACAAATTTAGAAATATCATCCAATTTTTTTCCTTGAAATAATAATGATTTATATTTTTAAATTAATAAATAAAATCTTATTTTTAGCCTATTCCTCACGTCAAACGAAACACCAATCACAGCGCCTGACGTCATACGTTAGGAAACAAACGATACGGCGCCGCGTTCACTGTTTTTACGTTTATTTGACTGTTTTGTCACAGAACTGTTATAATAAGTGATAAGGGACGTTGTTGCAGATTTCTTAAACCATTGTTTTTAAGAATCCAGAAGTAACTAAACGCGACAGTTGAAATCTCCCGAGAGTAAATATAATAATGGTTTGGAGTTTCTTTGTC
>JARYHS010013906.1:0-28417 GCA_031002005.1 Vandiemenella viatica | reverse complement strand
TAGGTTTATCGTACATACGGCTAAGCGGTTCCCACTCTCCACGCTTTGTTGCACGAAGGGTTAGATCTATGAAATATGGTCTATCACGAAATTTGTAGAGAATTTTATGCTCTACAACTTTTCTAATAACTGAAAATAATATTTAGAGTAAAGGAAGCGAGATATTTGTAATAAACCTTTTTTGTGACCTTTGATCTTGAATATCTTTACTAGCGTACACGAGGTTCTATGAGACTTTTGAGAAAACTTATGAAATGTCAAAACAAAGGTTTATACAAATTTTCAGCTTGTTATCTTTCATTCCGACGTTTAATCCTTATTTGACTGGACTAAAAGAGTTATAAGGAGAGTAGTTGTGTTAACGGCGCGTCCTCGGTAGAAAAGAGATAGTCAGTTAAACATTTACACCTCTGCAAGCTAGTTACAAGCTACGAAGCGCAGGAAAAAAATTACATGTTACGAAAGAAACAAGTTATGTATTGGACTGTTAGAAGGATGACAAGAGCTACTTTTCCCGATACACAAGTTGTAGAAAACTTATCAACGAAACGATTCTTTATTGATCAATAAACACCACGTATTTCCACAAAAAATGATTTACAATTGGCAGCCAAGATTTTATGTGTCTTTACGACGGATATATCAGCATTTTCAGTGCCGTAGGCTCTCAATCAATATGCAATGATGATATATTTTTGCAGTAACCCAGATGATTTGGTATTGCTTGTTGATTGATAACTGTACACCACCATCTTTCACACCATAATGACCAAGGACAAAAAAATAATTGTTTAAAAAACATAAAAACCGCCTTCAAAAAAAGGGCACTAAAATTTTAAAATAACTTTATACCTTGCTTAGAAGAAAGTAAATCTAAATGGACAATATTTTACATTACTCTTATTGAAATTTTTACATTAATTAGTTATTTTTGGAGTCGGTGCCAGCTTTCAGATCGCGCAGATCGAATTACTGAACTTTATTTGGTGTTCGAGACGAACCGAGAGTACGAACAAAAATTCCAAATATTTTACAGCATGTCGTGAGGAAGATAGTTTTATTGCGGGAGACAACTTAGGGAAACAAATTAACGGTATGTTATCTGTGGCTCGGCCTCGTTGGTCATCCAGGCATATCATAGTTGGTAGGCTGCATCATGCAGTAAACACTTTATAGTTAGTATAATATCGGTGTATCATCTATATGTTTAAGTTTTGATGAAAAATGTTTCTAAAATTAATTTTAAGTAAGTAGTAACATGATTTTTTTGTATTAATGTTATTTATTATTGTTTTTATCTTTTTGTTTTTCTTGTTTTGGCTGGAACCGACTCCAAAAATAACTAATTAATGTAAAAATTTCAATAACAGTAATGTAAAATATTGTCCATTTAGATTTACTTTCTTCTAAGCAAGGTATAAAGTTATTTTAAAATTTTTAGTGCCCTATTTTTGAAGGCGGTTTTTATATTTTTATTTTTAAATTTTAGTTGTATTATAGTTAATTTCGTATTTAAATATGCAGCAGCAGTTCTCATTTTCCTGGTAGCTCTGTGGTTAAAGCGAATGCTTTAAAAAAATCTGTCTATACAACAACTTTCAAGATGGGGTGAATTGGATGCTGTGTTAAGGAATGTCAGTTTACATTTTGGTCCAGGCTGTGTTTCCATCTAATCATCACATCTGTTAAAGCTGCTGCTCGAAAATCGAAACATGTAACATCTGGACATTAATACATACCACATATAAAAATCTGTCTCTGGAATATATCTGTTTGTTCCGGCATCACACAGAAAATATAGATATTTATTTGGTTTTCACAATGTAAAAGCTCGGAGTCCAAGTTGAAATCTGAAGTAGCCTACATGTTGAGACATTAGGACACATACATTTTATTAATATTCTGCAATGACTTAAAAATATCTTAACTGATTTTGATGGTACTTAAAACTGTGGATTTTGTAAAGAACATTGGGAATTATAAACAATGTGGGTAAAGTAGAAGAGGGATTGGGCTTTTGTATACCAAATGTAGATTGTCTTTTCTGATTGATTTAAAGAATAAGTTTGTAAATTTCTATTGATATCATATAAATTTGTTAGGTGTGTATAAAAAAATAATTAAGGGGTGTGGAGGTGAAGAGTAGTTTGGTTTTTGCTAAGGTAGTGTGGACAGCATTTTTCTCTTTGTTTTAAAGTATACACGTGCAAAGTTTCATCGAAACCAGATAAAAACTGTAGCTTTGCGTAAAGAACATTTACAAAAATTAAATGGGGTAAGGGAGTGATCGGTTGGGTTTTGTAAACAGAATGTTTCTCTTTGTTCTTAAGTATACATTTGCAGTTTACCTTGGAAATCTGATAAAAACGGTAGGTATATACAAAGAACATTGGAAATTAGGAGGGGTTGGGCTTCTGCAACCTAATTTAAACACAATTGTTATGTATTTTTTAAAGTATACGTGTGGAAATTTTCTTCAGAATCAGATAGAAACTGTGCTTTGTGTAGATTAAAGGGGTGGAAAGGGGAAGAGCGGTATGGATTCTCTAAACCAAATGCTGACAGTATTTTTCTGTTTGTTTTGAAGTATACATGTGCCTACTACCTTCAAAATCAGATAGAAACGGTAGCTTTATATAATGAACATTGACAGTAATTAAAGGGGTAGAAAGGGGAATAGGGTTTGTGTTTTTGTCAAAGTAATGTGAGTAGTATGTTTGTTTTTCTATTTGCTTTAAAGTATACACATGCGAAGTTCCACCGAAATCGGATTAAAATGTGGGTTTGTACAAACATTAAGGGATGTAAATGGGGAGCTATTGTAGTTTTTTTTATTTTTTGGTCAGAAATCTTCTCCATAAAAAAAAATACATATATGTGCCAACTTTCATAAATATCGGTCAAATGGTGTCAACTGTAGCTTTTCAATAAGAAAATTGACAAAAGTCAAGGGGCGGATGGGGAAAGGGGTTCAGTTTTTGCAAACCAAAAGCTGACATTATTTTTCTCTTGGTTTTATAGTAAAAGTTTGCTAAGTTCTATCTAAACTGGATAAAAACTGTGGGTTTATATAAAAATTAAACGGTTTAATGGGTAGTGGGCGTGTTTATTTTTATTTTTTGGTCCGAAACCTTCCTCGTGAAAAAATACATAGAAGCGCCAACTTTCACCATGAAAGTTGGCGCTTATATGTAAGAGGTCAAATGGTGGCGACTGTAGCCTTTTATATATAAAAAAAATTTGACAATAATTAAGGGGTTGGTAAGAGGTTGAGCTATGGCAGACCAAATGTTGACAAGATTTTTCTGTTTGTTTGAAAGTATACATTGGCAAAGTTCAATCAAAATCAGATATGAAATATAGATTTCTATAAAATTAAGGGGTGTAAAGGGAGAGAGGGGCGTTTTTTTATTTTTTTGGGTCAGAAACCTTTTCCATGAAAGATTACATGTATATGCCAACTTTAATGGAGATCAGTTAAATGGTGTCGACTTTAGCTTTGTATAAAGAACATTGGAAAAAATTAAGGGGTGGATAGGCGGAGAGAGGTTCGGTTTTTTTAAACTAAAAGTTGACAGTATTTTTGTGTTTATTTTTTACTACACATTTCCAAAGTTCCATCAAAATCGGATAAAAAGTGTGGGTTTGTATAAAAGTTAAGAGGAGTAAAGGGGTAGAAGGGATGGTTTCTCAATGAAATTCATATGGGACCACTTTGGAGGTATATTTTATCCACTATAAAAATTTAATTTAAATCGGTTCAAAATTGGCGAAGATATCGCTGAACATACATAAAAAAAAAACAATCAGACGAACTGAGAACCTCCTCCTTTTTTGAAGTCGGTTAATAAGCTAAGCTTGGTGAAGTGTCAAACAACATTACATTCTCTCGGTCGGCGATGAGTGGGTAAGATGGTTGGTGGTGCACAATAGAGCCGAACGGAATGTATGCTTAAACTGATACTGAACAACACTGTTTCGGTTGGCGAAGGAAAGATAGACGCAGATATCACGGGGCAACTTTTGTTAGTGGAAATGTTTACTTTTATGGGTCCCAATTGAATGGCACAACCACAACTTATTAAATAGTAAGTTCTGCGACTGTAAAATAGTAGTCTGTAATATTGCTTTGGATATCTCATGCAACTTACAATACAGATAACTGTGTTCAATTCGCCAATACGCCATATAAAATACTAAAATCTGTTTTTTTTTAAGCTTATAGCGGATTAGTAGTGCTACACAAAATACACACTTTTAATAACTAGAATAACCAAAAGAATGCATTAGCGCAAAAATATAATCCGATTGAAGAAACTGGTGATGATAGCAGGTGTTTTTGAATAACCTCAGCTGTTGCTGATACCTATACGACTGCATGTTGCAAGAGAGATTGTTACATATCTATCGAATAATGTAGTTGTGAAACGAGAGAGGGCGTAATCCTATCAGTGCTAGATTGTGATTGTGTGGCACGAATTCAGTACCTGACTGCCAAATTCAGTGGAGGAACCCAAATATCGCCAACTGCGTGTGAAACAAGTGAGCGTTGTTGCATATGAGAAGTATCCCAGCATGCACCTAGAATTCAAAGTGGAGTACGCGAAACCCTAGGGCTTCGCGACAAGATTTACGTTATGGCGGCTGATTGGATATTTTGAGAGTGCAACACGCAACATGGTGAATTGAGATTGAAAATGAGCAACATTGCTCCCAAAATCGACTCTATTTGCTACAAGAAACAAGCTCATCCATCAAATTAATTAATAACATATTGCTCTTTGTATTAATTTTTTTAATACAATATCCTCATTTGAAAATATAAAATAAAATAAAAAAAAAACAGTTTTTAAGGGGGTTCGCCATTGTTTGGGAAATTTAATAGGGGCACGTAGAACTAAGATTTTGAAAAACCGTGAGGTAGATGAATATTGAAAATCACCTGAAAACCGTAATCAGGATAGCCGGTACGACATGCATGGTGCTTGAAACAAGATCCGTTGCAGTTATCCGTTCCTAGTACAAGTTGGCAAACAGAATTGATGTTAACAGACGCTAAATGAATGTATATGTCTTCAGTTCTTATTTTCTGTATTTACAAAAGAAACGAATTACCAGAAAAATTGTAAATTAAAACACCGTCTATTAGCAATTGGTTCTTAATTCATATATAACAGAAGCGTTTCGCACCTATGGAATGGGGTATCGTCAGTGAATGTACATACATGGTGGTGTTAAGAAAATTACAATATTAATGTACATGATTCCGCGGCCGTGTTTGTTCATGATTAATAGATTTTCGGGTCATGTTGCGTTGCTTATTTCATTACATGAGCTTTCGGCTGGTATCCTACAGCCACCGTCAGAGGTACTGTTTATGTTGACATAGCAAGGAGCGCCAAGCATCGCAGAGTAAAAGGCCGCTATCTTCGTTGATGTTGTTCGTATTCTTTAAAACTTCTGCTGCCTTTTTCACACGCCGAAGCCACCACTGGTATTCTCTCCACAGCAGCCTCGCGTCCTGAAATTTTTATGTCATATTGTGACGGTTCTAGGGCTTTACAGAGTGTATTCTAAGACATTTGTCTGAGTTTTATTATAAAAATTATGAATTGCGAGCGTGGTGTAATATTAGGATCCACGCGTAGCCACAGGTATTGCGACACAATCCTGGTGTCTTGGTAAGTGTTGCATCAAAAACCAGCGTCAGTATAAAAAGGACGAGACGCCACCGAGCGTGGCGTTTTCGTCACCAGTCTTCATCGCAGTCGGACCTTCGGTCCAGAGCAGAGTTTGAATTTGTGTGGCAGTGGGTGACTTCTAGATGTTTGCGGTAACCGTCTGAGTTGGTCTTTTGTCTTTGTTCGGGGAGTAAGTGAGTCGTCTGGTATTTTATTTTTGTTATTCATCGAAAGTGAGGATTTAAGTATAATCACTCAAATTAGGTTTTTTTCGTCGAAACTAGCAAGAGCTAAGTTTACATAAAGTGTGTCAGGTTAGGGAAGCAATAATAATACCAGCGAAATTTCTTATTAGTCGACACTCAGCTGTTGCGCAATTGTTTAAATTTGCAACGTCTATTCCACTGTTTTAAATTCCGTTCCAGTTTAGAAGTTGTATATCAGCCATCAAGTATTGATTTTATAATTTATAATTGTGCAACAAGTGTGCAAGAAATTGATAGGAACTTTAGAAATTTGAAATCGTAAATTTCCAATGTTGTGCAATTTGTGTGATGTTCAAAGAAATGGTTAGGGAATTGTTAGCGGAAAGTATTAAGAAATTCCAGGGATTATTTGCGGTCGTAGCAGAACTGTCTTCTGACTTTTTTTGGAGAAGAAGAAATTATTTACCTGGTGAAAAATCTGTTGTGTAAGGAATCTTCTGATAGAAATTTAAATAATATACCGGTCGGTGGGTCTAACAAAATTTAAGGAAAAGCTGTGCATTAAAGACTTGAAAGAAAATCATTTAATCTATGATTTAGTAGTTTTGAGATACCCTTCTAACCTTTTATATATTTCAGAGAAGGTTTGAAGTGACCACCGCCGAAGAGAAAGAACATTGTATGTTGTTAATTACTTGATGCTTTCCAGGTAGGCACAAGTAAACGCCACGAGAACAAGAAACTTTATTTTTTGGTAACTGCACAGACCATAAAGTGAGTGATTGTTACATTATATTTTAACAACATATAACTTGCGGGTTCTTTCAGATGGCGACTCTTGCCAGGATTATTTAACAATATATGTAACTAATTATTTACATTGAGTTTTAGAATCCAGTGATCGAACTACACAACAGAATATTTTAAGATTCTGCAGTAAGAATTCTTACGACGCGAAAGGCTCCAGCTGAGCGATAAGGGTTCACCGACCTGGAGAGGTGGCAGAAAAAATTGGGCGGATGTCACTGGAGGGTGTGAACTGACGAGTGGCTATACAAACACAAGGGGTCTTGTGACCTTCTTCTACACGCCAAGGAATTTCAAAACAAACAAATAAGCAGGTTCTGTATTTGTGCTACGAAAGTAAAACTGGGAAAATATGCAGGTAATAGTGCTTCGAAAACAAAAATAAAATATTGAAGAGGACTCTAAAGGTACGTTAAAAAATCAGTGCCGCCTCGTGGCGGGGAAAAGTGCTTCTTTTGGGGGAAATTAATTTGTGTATTGTTTTTGTTTGTTTGTTACCTCAAATATAATTCATGATGGAAGGTTTGAGTATGCAAGAGATGTTCGAGAAATTGTTGGAAAGTCAGGCAAATTTGAGTCAGGAAATAAATAACCAAGGTGAGGAGCTAAAAGATAGTCAGATAAAAGCCACCGAGAATTTAAACCACAGAATGGAAAATTTGAGTCAAGATTTGAGTCAAAAGATTGACAGTCAGGCAGAAGCCACCGTAAATTTGAGTCAAAAGATAGATAATCAAGGCGGGGAGTTGAAACAGAGTCAAATTGACTGTGAGAACAGGTTTGAAGAATTGAAATTAAATTTTGGGGAATTCCGGTCCGAACAGGCTGAATGGAAAGCAGGTATTGGACAGAAGCTTTCTGAATTTGAAGATGACTTTTGTGGTAAATTTGAGGAATTCAAAAATAGTCAAACTATATCTCTGGTGAAGGCTACGGAAAATTTTGAAACTAAACTCAGGGGCCATGTTGAAAGGATAGAGAACAACCAAACAGGGTTAGTTTCTAGTTTGGATACTAAGATCGGGGCAATTATGATAGAAGTGGATGATGTTTTGGAAAAGAAATTGGGAGTTACTAAATCAGAGTTACAAGATGAAATTCAAGAAAGGATTTTGGAGGTAAAAGAAAGTTATAATAACGATAATGAGAGTCTTGCCCAAGAGATTGACGAGTGTAAACAAGGGATGCAAGAAATAAGGCAGGATTTGACTTCTGTAGGAACCAATCATAATCATATGGGACAGGAAATTGAAAAGCTAAAGGGGAATTTGGCACTTACAAGGAAAACGGTAACTGAGGATATTAAGATTATAAATAAAGAGTATAAGGAATTGGGGAAAGATTTGGTACAGACTGCCATTAATATTAACCAAGTAAGTGATGATTTGGCTGATGTAAGAGGGAATATAACGAATCCTGTTGAAACAGATAAGAGAATTGAAACAGAGGCACAGTACTCTGAAAGTGAATCAGAAGGGGTTAGAGTTGATGTAGTTTCTGTTAAGAACATTGGAGCTGAAATACATGTTGTTGCAGTAGAGTCAAAAGTAACTTCTGTAACTGAAATGGTTGAAGGTAGTGTAGTTCTTGGTCAGAATACTGAAAAGACTACTGTAGCACTATCAGGGATAAATTCTGAAATTGAAAGGGAGATTTCTGACGAGGAGAGTGTTGAAAAGATTACCGGGACAGATTCAGAGTCGAATTTTGAAATTGTAGGGGATAATATAAATTCAAGTCAGTTCAATTCACCAGCCAGTAGTGAAGGGAGTAGACAGAATTTGAAACTTGTTTTCAGGGGGTTGAATACACGTAAATTAATGATGGGGAAAGGGACAAAGTGTTACTACTTGTGTACACCTAATCAGATGTATTTTGATAGGGGTTTTACTAGGTTAGGAGAGGACGGACCGACTTTTTGTTGCTCGTATTGTGACGGAGGAAGCGAGAAGGTACAGTGGGTAAAATCGATTGTTGACGGAAGTCGACCAGTCGGCCGCTGCGTCAATTGCTCCGCGGAGGAAATGTCCCGCGTAGTATTTGAAATGGGATTTGAGTATTTAAATTCATTTGGTTTTGAAACAATGAAATATTGTAAGGGTTTAGATGACTGTAAAAATGTCATGCTGAATATACGAGCTTTGCAGCTGAATGCCTCAGAACATCACAGTTCATTGTGTGACCACTTGGAGGTCACAATCATTGTAACGCTTTCTGCATTTCGGGTAAAGGTGAAATGGAAAGCCACAGATATGTCTATCTGTTATTCCAAAATCTTGGTTTAGCATGATGATTACCGGGAATTGGTTCATAATTCTACCAGTTCGCCGAAGAAATTTAATAATGTTCTCTATGAAAAAAAAATGTATAACTTTTGTTTTAAATTATCAATAAGAATTGTCGTTTTTTTGGTGAATGTGGGACATAATTGGTTAATATAGGATTGATTGAGGACACTTGTAATCGTTTGAAGATCTTGTTTGCAGATGTCAAACGCTAAGGTTTTCAGATGATCCTCAGAGACATAAATAGAAAAATGTTTCTGGAAGTGTGGACGTCGTGATGAATGGATGAGGTAAAAATAGGATGTAATTAGGATTTTTTTGTTTGGTAAAAAGGAGAATTCCCTATGACGTCGAATGACTGATGATTTTGAATTTTCCAACAAAAATGTATTTTGAAATTTTTGATAGGGTATTGTAATGGTTTTAGATTACTTCTCATTCAATCCCAGGTTGATTTGGTTCTATTAGACTTTAAAAAAAGCTTTCGACACTGTGCCTCACACTAGGTTACTTAGGAAACTTCGCGGTTACGGCATATCTAGACAAATATGCGACTGGGTTGCAGACTTCCTGAAGGGCAGAACACAGTGTGTAGTTCTCGACGGTGAGCGTTCATCACTTACTGAAGTGGGGTCTGGAGTTCCCCAGGGAAGCGTGTTAGGGCCTCTGTTGTTTCTCATATACATCAATGATTTATGCGACATAATAGGGGGAATGAAAAGATTATTTGCCGATGATGCTATAATTTATCGCGAAATCAAAACCCTGGACGACTGCGCTTTGTTACAAGACGATATTACGAAAATAATTGCGTGGTGTAAAGATTGGCAGTTGGAGTTAAACGCTAAAAAGTGCCAAGTCATGCGTGTAAGTAAAAAGGTGACACCATTTAACTATGAATATACGATTAATGACACTGTCCTTAGAACGGTAGATTCCGCTAAATACCTAGGGGTAACAATTCGTAATAATTTGTCGTGGAATGAGCATATTGAGAATGTAATGGGGAAAGCAAATCGTATACTCCGATTTCTAGGTCGTAATTTAAATCAATGCACTCAGGAAGTTAAATCGATTGTATACAAGTCACTAGTACGTCCTCACTTAGAGTATTGTTGTTCTGTATGGGGTCCCCATCAAAAGGGGTTAATGGAGGCTTTAGAGAAGGTCCAAAGAAGAGCCGCCCGATTCGTGACAGGTATATATAGTTGGAGGGAAAGCGTAAGTGCGATGTTGAAGGAGTTAGGTTGGGAAGACCTGGAACACCGAAGGCGTTGCTCTCGACGGAAGCTAATTGAAAAATTCACGACAGATGTATTTCGGAATGACAGTCAGCAAATATTGCTACCAGCAACATTCATATCTCGAAATGACCGTGAAAATAAGATAAGAGAAATCAGGGCCAGAACCGATTCATTTCTGTACTCATTTTTCCCACGAGCGATTAGGGAATGGAATAGAAAGGATTTACCGGGCGAGTAAACTTAAAATCCAACAGGAGTAGCTTTCGATAAAGCACTCCAGCCATCCTGATCTGGGTTTTCCATGGTTTTCCCAGATCACTCCACGCGAATGCGGGGATGGTTCCTCACAATAGCCCATGGGCGCCTCCTGCCATATCCCTTATAACCCTTCCAAACCATAACCCTTCTCGATAGGTGCTATGCACCCTCCGCCACACACTTTAGTGAATCGCGGAGTAATAATAATAATAATAATAATTTGACCAAATGGTATGGTCAGTGAAATATTTTCAGTTCAGGGGATATGTATCCCAGGATTATTATGAATTATTTGGTTCTTTTCATTAATAAAGTATTGAGAAGAAGGCTGAAAGATTTTTTTGTCTATAAATAATTCCAAGTCTTGAAAGCATAAATTAATAAGACTTTGTAGCATATTTAGATGATACCTTTGGTATTTGAAAATTTTCAAGCAGTAGTAAATCTTGAAATACTATGTACAGTTAATGTAAAAATTTAAAATGTTTGGAAGGTTATTTAAACGCATAACCTGATATCATTGTTTCATAAACGCTTATCAACATTGTTTGAGCATGCGTTTTAAGTTTATTGAGGGTCTGCGAACCCAAATTTAAATTTAGAATTTTTTGGTAAGTGATGGTATTATTACCAGAATTTCTTGAATTTATCAGTTAATTGAGAAGATACATTTATACATTAAGATTATTTATGTAAGACCACCACCGAAATTTTTTTTCAGAATATTGAAAAACATATTTTTTTAATTTTTTTTTTCTAAACTTAATTTTTAACTAAATCACCAAAGTCAATTTAGTAAAAAATTGGAGGGGGCTGTGACGGTTCTAGGGCTTTACAGAGTGTATTCTAAGACATTTGTCTGAGTTTTATTATAAAAATTATGAATTGCGAGCGTGGTGTAATATTAGGATCCACGCGTAGCCACAGGTATTGCGACACAATCCTGGTGTCTTGGTAAGTGTTGCATCAAAAACCAGCGTCAGTATAAAAAGACGAGACGCCACCGAGCGTGGCGTTTTCGTCACCAGTCTTCATCGCAGTCGGACCTTCGGTCCAGAGCAGAGTTTGAATTTGTGTGGCAGTGGGTGACTTCTAGATGTTTGCGGTAACCGTCTGAGTTGGTCTTTTGTCTTTGTTCGGGGAGTAAGTGAGTCGTCTGGTATTTTATTTTTGTTATTCATCGAAAGTGAGGATTTAAGTATAATCACTCAAATTAGGTTTTTTCGTCGAAACTAGCAAGAGCTAAGTTTACATAAAGTGTGTCAGGTTAGGGAAGCAATAATAATACCAGCGAAATTTCTTATTAGTCGACACTCAGCTGTTGCGCAATTGTTTAAATTTGCAACGTCTATTCCACTGTTTTAAATTCCGTTCCAGTTTAGAAGTTGTATATCAGCCATCAAGTATTGATTTTATAATTTATAATTGTGCAACAAGTGTGCAAGAAATTGATAGGAACTTTAGAAATTTGAAATCGTAAATTTCCAATGTTGTGCAATTTGTGTGATGTTCAAAGAAAAATGGTTAGGAATTGTTAGCGGAAAGTATTAAGAAATTCCAGGGATTATTTGCGGTCGTAGCAGAACTGTCTTCTGACTTTTTTGGAGAAGAAGAAATTATTTACCTGGTGAAAAATCTGTTGTGTAAGGAATCTTCTGATAGAAATTTAAATAATATACCGGTCGGTGGGTCTAACAAAATTTAAGGAAAACTGTGCATTAAAGACTTGAAAGAAAATCATTTAATCTATGATTTAGTAGTTTTGAGATACCCTTCTAACCTTTTATATATTTCAGAGAAGGTTTGAAGTGACCACCGCCGAAGAGAAAGAACATTGTATGTTGTTAATTACTTGATGCTTTCCAGGTAGGCACAAGTAAACGCCACGAGAACAAGAAACTTTATTTTTTGGTAACTGCACAGACCATAAAGTGAGTGATTGTTACATTATATTTTAACAACATATAACTTGCGGGTTCTTTCAGATGGCGACTCTGCCAGGATTATTTAACAATATATGTAACTAATTATTTACATTGAGTTTTAGAATCCAGTGATCGAACTACACAACAGAATATTTTAAGATTCTGCAGTAAGAATTCTTACGACGCGAAAGGCTCCAGCTGAGCGATAAGGGTTCACCGACCTGGAGAGGTGGCAGAAAAAATTGGGCGGATGTCACTGGAGGGTGTGAACTGACGAGTGGCTATACAAACACAAGGGGGTCTTGTGACCTTCTTCTACACGCCAAGGAATTTCAAAACAAACAAATAAGCAGGTTCTGTATTTGTGCTACGAAAGTAAAACTGGGAAATATATGCAGGTAATAGTGCTTCGAAAACAAAAATAAAATATTGAAGAGGACTCTAAAGATACGTTAAAAAATCAGTGCCGCCTCGTGGCGGGGAAAAGTGCTTCTTTTGGGGGAAATTAATTTGTGTATTGTTTTTGTTTGTTTGTTACCTCAAATATAATTCATGATGGAAGGTTTGAGTATGCAAGAGATGTTCGAGAAATTGTTGGAAAGTCAGGCAAATTTGAGTCAGGAAATAAATAACCAAGGTGAGGAGCTAAAAGATAGTCAGAAGCCACCGAGAATTTAAACCACAGAATGGAAAATTTGAGTCAAGATTTGAGTCAAAAGATTGACAGTCAGGCAGAAGCCACCGTAAATTTGAGTCAAAAGATAGATAATCAAGGCGGGGAGTTGAAACAGAGTCAAATTGACTGTGAGAACAGGTTTGAAGAATTGAAATTAAATTTTGGGGAATTCCGGTCGGAACAGGCTGAATGGAAAGCAGGTATTGGACAGAAGCTTTCTGAATTTGAAGATGACTTTTGTGGTAAATTTGAGGAATTCAAAAATAGTCAAACTATATCTCTGGTGAAGGCTACGGAAAATTTTGAAACTAAACTCAGGGGCCATGTTGAAAGGATAGAGAACAACCAAACAGGGTTAGTTTCTAGTTTGGATACTAAGATCGGGGCAATTATGATAGAAGTGGAGGATGTTTTGGAAAAGAAATTGGGAGTTACTAAATCAGAGTTACAAGATGAAATTCAAGAAAGGATTTTGGAGGTAAAAGAAAGTTATAATAACGATAATGAGAGTCTTGCCCAAGAGATTGACGAGTGTAAACAAGGGATGCAAGAAATAAGGCAGGATTTGACTTCTGTAGGAACCAATCATAATCATATGGGACAGGAAATTGAAAAGCTAAAGGGGAATTTGGCACTTACAAGGAAAACGGTAACTGAGGATATTAAGATTATAAATAAAGAGTATAAGGAATTGGGGAAAGATTTGGTACAGACTGCCATTAATATTAACCAAGTAAGTGATGATTTGGCTGATGTAAGAGGGAATATAACGAATCCTGTTGAAACAGATAAGAGAATTGAAACAGAGGCACAGTACTCTGAAAGTGAATCAGAAGGGGTTAGAGTTGATGTAGTTTCTGTTAAGAACATTGGAGCTGAAATACATGTTGTTGCAGTAGAGTCAAAAGTAACTTCTGTAACTGAAATGGTTGAAGGTAGTGTAGTTCTTGGTCAGAATACTGAAAAGACTACTGTAGCACTATCAGGGATAAATTCTGAAATTGAAAGGGAGATTTCTGACGAGGAGAGTGTTGAAAAGATTACCGGGACAGATTCAGAGTCGAATTTTGAAATTGTAGGGGATAATATAAATTCAAGTCAGTTCAATTCACCAGCCAGTAGTGAAGGGAGTAGACAGAATTTGAAACTTGTTTTCAGGGGGTTGAATACACGTAAATTAATGATGGGGAAAGGGACAAAGTGTTACTACTTGTGTACACCTAATCAGATGTATTTTGATAGGGGTTTTACTAGGTTAGGAGAGGACGGACCGACTTTTTGTTGCTCGTATTGTGACGGAGGAAGCGAGAAGGTACAGTGGGTAAAATCGATTGTTGACGGAAGTCGACCAGTCGGCCGCTGCGTCAATTGCTCCGCGGAGGAAATGTCCCGCGTAGTATTTGAAATGGGATTTGAGTATTTAAATTCATTTGGTTTTGAAACAATGAAATATTGTAAGGGTTTAGATGACTGTAAAAATGTCATGCTGAATATACGAGCTTTGCAGCTGAATGCCTCAGAACATCACAGTTCATTGTGTGACCACTTGGAGGTCACAATCATTGTAACGCTTTCTGCATTCGGGTAAAGGTGAAATGGAAAGTCACAGATATGTCTATCTGTTATTCCAAAATCTTGGTTTAGCATGATGATTACCGGGAATTGGTTCATAATTCTACCAGTTCGCCGAAGAAATTTAATAATGTTCTCTATGAAAAAAAAAAAGTATAACTTTTGTTTTAAATTATCAATAAGAATTGTCGTTTTTTGTGGTTAATGTGGGACATAATTGGTTAATATAGGATTGATTGAGGACACTTGTAATCGTTTGAAGATCTTGTTTGCAGATGTCAAACGCTAAGGTTTTCAGATGATCCTCAGAGACATAAATAGAAAAATGTTTCTGGAAGTGTGGACGTCGTGATGAATGGATGAGGTAAAAATAGGATGTAATTAGGATTTTTTTGGGTAAAAAAGGAGAATTCCCTATGACGTCGAATGACTGATGATTTTGAATTTTCCAACAAAAATGTATTTTGAAATTTTTGATAGGGTATTGTAATGGTTTTAGATTACTTCTCATTCAATCCCAGGTTGATTTGGTTCTATTAGACTTTAAAAAAAGCTTTCGACACTGTGCCTCACACTAGGTTACTTAGGAAACTTCGCGGTTACGGCATATCTAGACAAATATGCGACTGGGTTGCAGACTTCCTGAAGGGCAGAACACAGTGTGTAGTTCTCGACGGTGAGCGTTCATCACTTACTGAAGTGGGGTCTGGAGTTCCCCAGGGAAGCGTGTTAGGGCCTCTGTTGTTTCTCATATACATCAATGATCTATGCGACATAATAGGGGGAATGAAAAGATTATTTGCCGATGATGCTATAATTTATCGCGAAATCAAAACCCTGGACGACTGCGCTTTGTTACAAGACGATATTACGAAAATAATTGCGTGGTGTAAAGATTGGCAGTTGGAGTTAAACGCTAAAAAGTGCCAAGTCATGCGTGTAAGTAAAAAGGTGACACCATTTAACTATGAATATACGATTAATGACACTGTCCTTAGAACGGTAGATTCCGCTAAATACCTAGGGGTAACAATTCGTAATAATTTGTCGTGGAATGAGCATATTGAGAATGTAATGGGGAAAGCAAATCGTATACTCCGATTTCTAGGTCGTAATTTAAATCAATGCACTCAGGAAGTTAAATCGATTGTATACAAGTCACTAGTACGTCCTCACTTAGAGTATTGTTGTTCTGTATGGGGTCCCCATCAAAAGGGGTTAATGGAGGCTTTAGAGAAGGTCCAAAGAAGAGCCGCCCGATTCGTGACAGGTATATATAGTTGGAGGGAAAGCGTAAGTGCGATGTTGAAGGAGTTAGGTTGGGAAGACCTGGAACACCGAAGGCGTTGCTCTCGACGGAAGCTAATTGAAAAATTCACGACAGATGTATTTCGGAATGACAGTCAGCAAATATTGCTACCAGCAACATTCATATCTCGAAATGACCGTGAAAATAAGATAAGAGAAATCAGGGCCAGAACCGATTCATTTCTGTACTCATTTTTCCCACGAGCGATTAGGGAATGGAATAGAAAGGATTTACCGGGCGAGTAAACTTAAAATCCAACAGGAGTAGCTTTCGATAAAGCACTCCAGCCATCCTGATCTGGGTTTTCCATGGTTTTCCCAGATCACTCCACGCGAATGCGGGGATGGTTCCTCACAATAGCCCATGGGCGCCTCCTGCCATATCCCTTATAACCCTTCCAAACCATAACCCTTCTCGATAGGTGCTATGCACCCTCCGCCACACACTTTTAGTGAATCGCGGAGTAATAATAATAATAATAATAATTTGACCAAATGGTATGGTCAGTGAAATATTTTCAGTTCAGGGGATATGTATCCCAGGATTATTATGAATTATTTGGTTCTTTTCATTAATAAAGTATTGAGAAGAAGGCTGAAAGATTTTTTTGTCTATAAATAATTCCAAGTCTTGAAAGCATAAATTAATAAGACTTTGTAGCATATTTAGATGATACCTTTGGTATTTGAAAATTTTCAAGCAGTAGTAAATCTTGAAATACTATGTACAGTTAATGTAAAAATTTAAAATGTTTGGAAGGTTATTTAAAGCATAACCTGATATCATTGTTTCATAAACGCTTATCAACATTGTTTGAGCATGCGTTTTAAGTTTATTGAGGGTCTGCGAACCCAAATTTAAATTTAGAATTTTTTGGTAAGTGATGGTATTATTACCAGAATTTCTTGAATTTATCAGTTAATTGAGAAGATACATTTATACATTAAGATTATTTATGTAAGACCACCACCGAAATTTTTTTTCAGAATATTGAAAAACATATTTTTATTTAATTTTTTTTTCTAAACTTAATTTTTAACTAAATCACCAAAGTCAATTTAGTAAAAAATTGGAGGGGGCTGTGACGGTTCTAGGGCTTTACAGAGTGTATTCTAAGACATTTGTCTGAGTTTTATTATAAAAATTATGAATTGCGAGCGTGGTGTAATATTAGGATCCACGCGTAGCCACAGGTATTGCGACACAATCCTGGTGTCTTGGTAAGTGTTGCATCAAAAACCAGCGTCAGTATAAAAAGGACGAGACGCCACCGAGCGTGGCGTTTTCGTCACCAGTCTTCATCGCAGTCGGACCTTCGGTCCAGAGCAGAGTTTGAATTTGTGTGGCAGTGGGTGACTTCTAGATGTTTGCGGTAACCGTCTGAGTTGGTCTTTTGTCTTTGTTCGGGGAGTAAGTGAGTCGTCTGGTATTTTATTTTTTTGTTATTCATCGAAAGTGAGGATTTAAGTATAATCACTCAAATTAGGTTTTTTCGTCGAAACTAGCAAGAGCTAAGTTTACATAAAGTGTGTCAGGTTAGGGAAGCAATAATAATACCAGCGAAATTTCTTATTAGTCGACACTCAGCGGTTGCGCAATTGTTTAAATTTGCAACGTCTATTCCACTGTTTTAAATTCCGTTCCAGTTTAGAAGTTGTATATCAGCCATCAAGTATTGATTTTATAATTTATAATTGTGCAACAAGTGTGCAAGAAATTGATAGGAACTTTAGAAATTTGAAATCGTAAATTTCCAATGTTGTGCAATTTGTGTGATGTTCAAAGAAATGGTTAGGAATTGTTAGCGGAAAGTATTAAGAAATTCCAGGGATTATTTGCGGTCGTAGCAGAACTGTCTTCTGACGGTTTTTTCGTTTTTTTGGAGAAGAAGAAATTATTTACCTGGTGAAAAATCTGTTGTGTAAGGAATCTTCTGATAGAAATTTAAATAATATACCGGTCGGTGGGTCTAACAAAATTTAAGGAAAGCTGTGCATTAAAGACTTGAAAGAAAATCATTTAATCTATGATTTAGTAGTTTTGAGATACCCTTCTAACCTTTTATATATTTCAGAGAAGGTTTGAAGTGACCACCGCCGAAGAGAAAGAACATTGTATGTTGTTAATTACTTGATGCTTTCCAGGTAGGCACAAGTAAACGCCACGAGAACAAGAAACTTTATTTTTTGGTAACTGCACAGACCATAAAGTGAGTGATTGTTACATTATATTTTAACAACATATAACTTGCGGGTTCTTTCAGAATATCCAGTGTTAGTGGCATGGCGAACTACGATGGATTTGTCGCTGTTGTTATATTTATAGTGGCGGATATGTTCCTTAAGTATCTCCACTACAGTGGAGAGGCACAGATTTGTAAATTTCAAAAATTCAAGGCAGAACAACAACAAAATGCTTACATTCCACAATTTTCTAATACAGTGTTGAATATCACGGACGGGGAACTAGATAAAGCAACAATAGCTTTACTATCGAAAGGTCTTAATTTTTCCCCCGTACCCTCATATCTGTCAACTTTAGATATCATAGCAGGCGTCGAGAGTGCCATTGTGGGGTTAGAAACCGATCAGGCAAATAGCATCCGACAAGAAACAGCCCGCATTCTTGCCCACGAAAAACTACCACGCAGCAATCTATCTAGGGAAGAAAGATCGGCCTTGCGGATATTACGGCAACGTGATGATACCGTGGCTCTCCCATCTGATAAGGGTTTCCGACCGTAGAAATGAAGACGCAGGACTACCACACTAAAATTACGAACTTGTTGGCAGAGAAAACTTATGAACCGTTAAGCATGAACCCACTACAGAAGAAGGTGGCCCGAAGAGTTAATACTTCCAAACGATTGACCAGGAAGACAAGAAAAACATAAAAAGAGGCAATTGCATGATGCCTAGATTCTTTGGATTTCCGAAAGTGCACAAATGATAGGTTCTCTTACGTCCAATTGTGAGCGCGGTCAACTCACCTACACATCCACTTGCGCGGTATGCTGCCAATAAACTGAAACACCTTACGGGAGATATCATATTACCTGTAAAGAACTCAGCTCACTTCATACAAATTATTGATGATCTGACGCTAGAGAAGTCTGATGTCATGGTGAGTTTTGATGTTGTATCATTATTCACTAACGTGCCGGTAGACAAAGCCGTTGCTGTAATACGTGTTAAACTTCTTGCACATGGAATGTCTACTGAGTGAGCTGTCCTGACAGAGTTCTGCCTAAAGTCAACTGTGTTCCAATACGGTGGCCAACGTTATGCTCAAGTTGAAGATGCGGCCATGGGCTCACCCCTTTACCTGTAACCGCTAATATATTTATGGAAGCATTGAAATAACTCGCGCCTAAAACGTACAAAGAGTATTCGGTACGTTGATCACACCTTTGCCATCCGGCCTCACGGTAAGGAGAATTTGAAGGAGTTCTTACAACACCGGAATAATGCCCACCAAAAAATCCAATTCACCATGGATGTGGAAGAAAATGGACAGCTGCCATTTCTCGATGTCCTGGTTCATAAGCGAGGCGATGGACGTTTTCGGTGATACTGTGTACCACAAGGCGACCCACACTAATAGATATCTGCACGCCATGTCGCACCACCATCCAGTAACGAAGAGAGGCGTATTAACATCACTGAACTTAAGAGTGAGGACAGTATGCGACTTGGAAAGTCTGAAGGAAGAAATGGAGACGCTTACATAAATATTCCGAGCCAACGTCTATAGTGAATCCAACATCAGAAGGGTTTTAAGACCCAAAAAAACTCGTGGAAGACGTCAACTTATCCCATGATATCAATGTGCCAAGAAAATTCTCTTGTCTCCCATACATACATGGTATCACTGACCGGATTGGGAAACTGTTAAAGTGGGTGGAGGTGCGAATAGTATATAAGGCTCACCTCAAACTTAGCCAGTTATTAAACAGGGTAAAAGACAGATGGCACCCACGCCAGCTTAAGGGTGTTTTGAAATTCCCAGCAGCTGTGGCAGTGTTTACATCGGTGAGACAGGTCGCACTGTGGTGGAGAGACTTAAGGAACATATCCGCCATTATAAATATAACAACAGTGACAAATCCGCCGTAATTCGCCGTGCCCTTAACACGGGGCATGAAATAAAATTTCAGGACACGAGGCTGTTATGGAGAGAAGACCAGTGGTGGTTTCGACGTGTGAAAGTGGTAGCATCTGACGAAGGCTGTAGGATACAAGCCTAAAGCTCAGGTAATGAAATAAACAACGCGGTATAACCCGAAAGTCTATTAAGCATTAATATACATAACTAACTAACAACAAAATACACTCCACTTGCGAATTATGGTTAAGACAGTTACATGGTGTTCGGGAGCTGCTCTATCTGCACTTTTTTGGGACCAGAACTGTTGTTGTGGTTCCACATAACTATTGTTACCCTTTTTAAAGGTAACTATATCACAGTGCCAAAATCTGTTGAAATTTACTTTTTGTTTTTGTGACACACGACAAGGACTTTCTTGTTTACTTGCGTGTACGGTGATTCCAACTTAATGTTTTTGCTTGCATTATAACATTTGTATCTATGCTAAATTAAAATGTGTCTCTGTTTGTGTAATGGTGCCAGTATTGTAATGTGCTCTTGTGTGTATTATGTTTCTGTGTCTTGGTTGTTCCTTAATGTTTTGAACAGTGTCTTTTGTTAAATGAGTTAATTCATTAAGTACAGTTTGCTTTGATGCAATGGCCTTGTGAACGTGGTAACGTTCCTGGCCTGTAAGTAGACGTTTCTTGTGATTCTTTATTTTTAGTATTTTCATGTCTGTTTGTATCGTGGTGGGTTGAAGGTTGTGATCTAATAAATGTTCTGCAAATTTATGTGATATGTTCTTTGTATCTTATAATAAAGTTCTTGGTTGTCTGCCCTATGTATTTAGCTTCACACTGTTGGCAAGTCAGTTCATATACTCTTGATTGCTGGTACTGATCTAATTCATTATGGTTGTTTGGGTGCTTCTGTATTGTGTTGTTTGCGTGAAATGCAGTTTTTAGTCCTTTTTTCTGAATATCTCTATATATTAATACGCTAAGCGAAAACTTATATTACATTTTTAAGAATATGCGCGAACGGAGAAGTGTGAGATTTGATGTAGTTAAAGATAGGAAGCTAAAATCTATATATAATATGCGTTACAAATACATTAAATTAGGTAAAATAAAACGCTTGCTCGCCTACGTAGTTCGCTCAGATGGCTGGTAGATGGTGCAGCTAGCGGCCTTACTTTGTCTTCTTTGGTGAAACAAAGCAGTCGAAATTAATCTCTGAACTTATATAGAAGCAAGAAGCAACATTTCGAGGGCTGGTAGATAGTGTAGCTAGCGGCCAAAATATTGGGTGAACGGAGGAACTTAAAGAAATACAGAAAGCTAAAATTATATATTATATATTTTACAAACCTTGGAATCGATATAAGCAGTCAGAGATAATCGATTGCTTCAGTTGTAAACAAATACGCAGTTTGTCTCTGGTTTGCGACCTGGGCTGCGCAGAAAGAATTTCCCGTGAACTTTTTACTCTTGGTCCAGGCCGAATTTTAACCTAACCATGATCACTATGACAAAACGAACATATTTAGGTTGATATGATCCCTGTACCGATAATTTATGTGTCATTTTTACAGTGCTGCTAACATTTCGCGGTTGCGGAGCATCCCATATTTCGGCATTTTTAATTTAATTCGTGGCGACTTTTCCGGAAAAGGAGAGTGCTAAACGAGAAGAGGAAACTATAAGGAAACAGTTAATCCAAATTTCAACAGGTCAGTAACAGTTTTTCACTGGTGGAGAATGTCCCACCCCACCCAAAAATATAATAAGCATAGTTAATACATGTTACAAATAGATTATTAAATTAAAAAATTAATTTGCGACCGTGTGTGCGCGCGTGAAATAGGATCGGAGCCAACGTTCTTACGTGAATTCCCCGCATTGAGACACTGTGTGGTTTTTGGTAAAACGAAAGACTCGGATAAAGTAGATATTAATGTTTGAAGTTATGAAAGGAATAGTTTCAAAAGGAATGTAGCGATGTTAAACTTTGGTTAAGTGTCTTTTGATTTTTTAATTTCATTAGAGAGAGACAAGAAATAAGGAATACTTATTTGCGTGAAATTCAAAATGATAATAGACCAAATTTAATTAGCGAACACACAAAATGACGAAATTATTTTGATAGATACATTTAAATGCGCATGTTTCATAAAGCTAAAGCAGTTTTCCGGCCTTAAGTCAAAATGAATATTTTGAATTCAAAAGAACCATCGATAAATTCATTTCATCATTTGCTATGGTTAGATTAGAAGCTAAAATTTAGTCACGCGTGGAGTGTATCGTTTTAATTTTATAGCTAATGCAGAGAATTACTAGATTATTACTCTTTCATGAAAGAAACTAAACAACTTAATGAATTACGGTCGAATTTCGATCGCTGGGCGTTCACTAGTGTTACTTATTCTGTGAGTGTGTTTGTTGATGTAGCTGATTGTGTACCATTGTTTTTTTAATTTGGTTTAATGTGCTGGGGTGTGTGATGTTGTGTGAGATATGTTTTATTTTAATTTTTTTTCCTGGATTTTAGTGTTGAGCTATGCAGTAAGTTGTTCTGTGTACCCATTGTTTTTATGCAATTTGTGTGATTACCAGAAAACTGAATCAGTGGTATATACTACGCTTAAATTAACATATTAATTGCTAATTACTTTGTGTTTAGTTAAATTGAGTAGATATAGAAGTTGTCCTATACTTTTCACCCAGAGATAAAGGCAATTATAAAAACGCATAGAAAAATACGTACTGCTAATTGAGGGTATGAGCGTTTTTTAATATCAACCTTTTAATAAAGTAAATGCGAGAAAATAAACCGCCAGAACTTTGCGTTTAATCCTTCAATCTTAACGCCCTTAGAAGCTAGTGTTGAAGTAATGAACAAAACGAAAACATTCTATAAATGACGGTTAGTGAAAGCAGATAATTAAGGAAACCTGTAATTTGGGTATGGTACGTATTGAAAAATGCGCCATTGTTTAATTTATTAAAGTGTAAATAGGAACAAACTGAATAGAAAGACGAACATCAAAGAATGATTACCAATAATCGGTAAGTTAGGGTAACATTGAAATTCGGAGATTAAGAGAGTGGTACAGAAAACGAAATGGTTAAAAATAGCACCATACCAATTGAGGGACTGAAAACGGAAAAAATTGATCTTCCAGAACTCTCTTCGAAAACTTTTTTCAATACAATTAACTTCTGTCAAAATTATTGCCCACACCAAAATCACACAACGGACCAAGAAAAACGGTAAGGTCAACCTTAAAGTAATTATATTAACATCAGGACGATTCCAAAACATCAAAAATTTATTCTATGTTAATAGTAATCACATATCTATACACTAGCTAATGTGTAGTAAAAGTATTTCGAAAATACCTCTTGTGCGGAAATGCTTATGTGAGGCACTCAGTTTTCAATCCTGTCATAATAATCATCCAGTATTCATGCGGGCGAGCGTTTAATATCTGTGTTCATTACCACGAATGTGTTGAATTACCATCAACGTGATTTACTGACATCCATTTCAGGCAGACGTTGATGCATTCATATTGCTTAAACCCGTTAATTAGAGGAAGCATATCCGCGATATTACGAGCTACAATATTGCACAAAGCATGAAAACGAGTTACTGCGCACGTCATATATCAAAATCCTCTGATTCGTTCCACAGTTTAATATCGTCGAAGACGTAACGTTCAAATTAAACGTAGATACGCCTACAGTGAGTATACAAACTCCAGAATGTTTACGACAAAACGAATGGAAGAACTGAAATTTAAAGAAGATTTATGATTTGGAGCGAGACTATTATAACAACGCTCTTAATTAAATCTTTGTCAATGCCAGGATTATACTGGTGTTAAATTAACAATAAAAATTGAGTTCAGATTTGAAGTGCCTTAGTTTAACTTAGCACACTATCGTCTAGGTTGTGATTAAATGAGATCTACAGCACGTTTACTCTGGAAAAATACTTCACTTAACTTCACCAACGCGGAGATGCACACATTTTGTGTAGTAAGTTGTTGGGAAATTTCTTAACGATGAAAATCTTGTTACTCGAATTTCTTTGGCGTATGAAACACATTAAATTATTTTACAATTGTCAGAAAACGGAGATAAAGAGCAAAGAAGAATAAAAGTCTCTTACAATAATATAATGTTAATGGAACATGGTCCCTTCGATACTCTTTTATAAAAGATTGAAAAGAAAACTGCACAGAAGAAAAGAACACGATAGCTTTGCGGGGTTGGTTTGTGGAGGGCAATAGCAAACGTTCTCGGAAATTCTGCTCTGAGTCTTGTGACCTCATATTTTGGCTACTGTGTTTCACAATCACCTGATAACTTAAATAAAACAGATATCCAACGACATACTACAAAGAGTTTGATCAAACTCTGCTCAGGAAGAAGAGGCTTGTGAAGGGGAACGTAAAAATTATGAAGAGACACTCCTTTAATATGATATATTTATTTGGGAAATCTATAAGAATATGAAAATTCGTCCATAAACTTTGCTATTAAACTTATTTTTTACGGTATATAATCAAATCCTTCAGCGAATGACGTTTCTTTAAGTTTTTTTTTTTAAATTTTGTTTCAGTATACCTTCAAAAAACGAAAAGTAAAGCAGATAATTTTTTCTTCTTCTAAGACATTAAAGCCGGCAGAGTATAAGAGGCAAGGTACGTGAAGGCTTTTTGAAGGAATTACACCGGCATTCTCATGCATTAACTTAAGTAAACCACAAAAATCCGAACCCGTGCCCTCTGGAATGCAAGGCCAGAGTTTTACCGCTGACATAACACGCTCGGTCGGATATTAAAACTCCTAAGCAAAATGAAGAAGCTGTCATATGACAGTAACTGTAACTAGAAAAAGAATGGTGATTAAATTAAAGGGCCACGGCATGTGATCAAGTAATAATTCATTTTCGTCCTTCTTTTATAACTGAAATATTAAATTACAAAAATTATTCGATATGAAATTGTGAGAGTGAAGGAACTGAGAGCAAGGAGAAATCATAAAGAAACTAGCATAACTGCAAATCAAAGTTTTAGTTTTCTTAACTGTAATTTTGTTTACAGTTTATTTGTTACTCTGTGTTTTCCTCAAACACTGGTCGTTTCCTACTGCATTGATGTTTTCAATACAAACAAATTAACGTTTCATACAATCTGTTCGAATTAATTGGTTTTACTTATGGTAACTGCTTCTAATAAGAAATACAACAAAAACTGCAAGAAAAATATTGGCATTTTCAAATTCATTTAATTCACTAGATTCACTGATGGTTTGTATACAAACCCGCTTTCTTATTGTTTCTCTGCTGTTCAATAAGATCTTTTTTTTTCTGTATATGGGTGCGAAAGCTGTTTGTACCAGCTGTAATATTATTGTCATCACTAATCCATTTTTGTTATTCACTCTCATTCGGCAGAATCTTAGTGATCTTCAACGCGTATTAGAGCTTGGACCATACGTGGGGCTGGCATAAGTTGTTCTGCAATTACGTTAGCCGAGCTAGGTCTCTTTTACACTGCATTAATGGTGAAAGATCGATCAACTTCTCGTCACGTGCCAGTTACTGACGTAATAATATTAGCATTAATCTAGAATAACCTAGCGTGCCTTTTCTAAAGATGAATGGTGTCTCTACCTAGTGTGCCCATATCGAATAATTGCAAAGTGTTATGTGTGAAATTTCTCGAAATGTCGATATAACTTTGAGTATAAACGTGCTTCTGTCTTAGTAGCTCATTCTTGGTACAATCACTTCAAATTGGTAAATGAACCCTATAGTTGTTATAACGTTCAAGTAATGATAAATAATAGAAATGAAAATTTTAGTTAGCTAGGAATAAAAAACTGATGGTTATAAAAAGTCGCCAATCTTCATGCGTTGTGCTCACAATCCATTTGTCACAGTGTCAGTCACTGATGGATGGTTATTTTATAGAACTGTGTATAAATATTGTATCTTACTCTAATGTAAATGTGCTAGACTGACCCTTGTGTTCATTAAATCCCATATCAATTCTGAGATGTACTATCAATAAAAATTTACTTTCATTGAACGAATGCGATTAAAACAATAATTTTTTGTATGTTTGTGGATAATCGCTTTGAAAATAGTGATAGTTATTTTGTCCCTTGTTAAACAATTAATTGACACTTGTGCGTAGTCGTCGGTAAAATGATCAAAGACGGTGCAGGAATTTATGGAATAATTTCACTGAAACCGAATGAAATGAATGGATAGCACGTTAAACTAGGGCAATTATTACGTATCCACTCTGGCCTAAAAGGAATTTTATATTGTTACATGAGTCAGTATTTAGGCTAATAGGTGCATGTAGAATTCCAAGAACGCATTTTTTATTAGTAGTTACTGTTCCTGATTAGAAAAAAATCGATAAATGAAAAAAATGATTAACTTAACGGAAAGTGATAAATGTTGTTATGTGCTATACCTTCCAGTTGTGTTAGTATTCCAAATGCGAATATTTTTTGATTTAACTTGGAGAACGTTGCAGCATCCCCAGCTAAATTGCAAAAAAACTCTGCCAAAAACATTAATCATGACGGCTGGTAATCCGAAATTAATATTTAAAACAAAAGATAGGTCGATTTGCTGATGTAATAATGGAAAATGATAAACTGAAAATATGACTGATATCCAATCTTTATCTCTTGATCATTTGCTAGGAACGTCTATTTGATTCAAGACTTTTTACTTCAAGTAAATCAAATAAATAGTTACGTTGTTTCTGCTTCAGTGCCATGTTAACGGTTTTGCAGAGAGAAAGGGGGCGAACACTATCGGAAACAGATTCATTTGAATTTATTATTTTTTCCGATTTTAAAAGAAGCATTTGGCTATTAACGTCGTGATTTATTGTAATTCACCCTCGCAAATATGTGGCATTTCATAAATGAGGATATTCCAATGCATCTTGCCAGCTGGGACTAAAACGATAGCCAATACAAACGCCGCAGAACAATCTTCTTCTGTCGTCGTAAAAAAAAATCTAATGTGAAATAGATATTCATACAGGGATTTATGTTTTAAATTGACTTGACAGTTACTGATAAGGCTTGCATGTAGTTATTATAGGAGGTGTTAAAAAACTTTGGTCCAATGCAATTTTAGAAAAATAAGACATGCATTATTCCAACTTTTCCAAAACAATTCATCCATTTCCTTCCAAAAGAAGGAATATCTCGTTTTTACCTTTTTTAAATGACAATGAAACAGTACAAGGTAAACAGTAAAATAATATTTATTGACTATGTTCTTAGACATAAGAAATTGTTCCTGCAGTTTTAAAAACAAAGAATTAACTTAGGGACTTACACAACATAAACTACAGTTTACTGATTGCTGATCATTAGTTGCTACATTATAATTGTTCATTTTGAATTGTCAAATGAATCTTAAAACAGTCTGCCACCTCTTGGATCTCCGTTTGACTAAAGCATACTCAGTAATTGTTACGGTTCTTTTTTACATGTTTACATAAGAACATCCGTTAGTTAGAAATTTATATATAGTTCAGTGTATGTACTTTGTATGAGTATTTACCGTAGGAATCTTAATCTAACCTACCAACTCGTAATACTATGGTAATATATCTTGAGAATACTGTAAAAGAAGTACTAACCTTTCAAGAAAACATTATCAGCCGCAATTACTGTTTTGTAAAATGTTTCAGGAATAATCGGATGTTGTCTTGTTTCTTAAACTGCACCCATACTACCACTGCTGATCAGTTCTGTTGTCTCGGAGTCAATTACCCGGCAAAGCAGTTTCGTTTGTTTTGACTTCCACATAAGGCTGTGAAATCTCAGCAATACCTGCACTAATCTTCATATAATAATTTTCTCATTTTACTTGACACATGAAAAGTTAAATGGTGAACTTTAAGTTATATTCGAACTGAATTACATAGGAACTGTTTGTTGAAATAATGTAGATGGTTCAAACTACTTCACAATAATGATACAAATTTCCAGTATCTGGTATCTCTTATTCAGTTAGAGGTTCTCATTTTCTTCGCTTGTTGTTTAATATATGTTACTAGCCTCGTACCCGCGACTTCGTACGCGTGGATTAAGAATTTTTTTGCCAGAATTAAATATAGAAAGTTGTAGGTAACGAAGGATTGGTCCCAAACAATATCGAGTCGGTATAAAATGACAGGGAAGCTATCACTATATCATTCTACCATCGAACCTGCCTCTTGAAGAGAATCAATTTCCAACATATTTCTGTCACTATTCGATAAGATCTCAAAATTTCGTGACTACAACTGTTAGTCATACTGGAAAAAATATCC